>CAUYSK010060966.1:0-18689 GCA_963575035.1 Avahi laniger
AAAATTAGCCAGGCAGCTAAAAATAGAAATAAAAAATTAGCGAGGCGTGGTGGTGTGCACCTGTAGTCCCAGCTATTCAGGAGGCTGAGGCAGGAGGATCGCTTGAGTGCAGGAGTTTGAGGTTGCTGTGAGCTAGGCTGACGCCACGGCACTCTAGCCTGGGCGACAGAGCGAGACTCTGTCTCAAAGAAAAAAAAAGTCTTGGGGAATCCTCAAGAATGTGACAGAATCCTGCCCCGGCTAAAACCCCAAGAGCACAACCTCGGTATCGTTCTCAAGAAAATCCTTCTTTATATTCTTACCCAGTTTTAACCACCACAGACGTTCATTGAACGTCACATTGGCCAAAAGTGGCGTGTTAATTTTCCTTAGTCTCTGGGTCCCCACCTTGTTCGTGCCCTTAAAATCACTTTTAGAGCCATGAATTGTTTCCTGCGTTGAATCAGCAACTGAACTAGAGGAGAAATCTTAAAAGAGGGGCAGCCTCGCCAGGTAACATTCTGTTTCAGCGTCAGACACTTTGCACTGGAACGTGACAGCTTTCTACGCACCAGGTAGATGGGTATCGGCCAAAGCAGGAGGTGCTTCGAGGTCCCGTCTTCTTTTTTCCCTTCAAGCCTGCTTTTCACTTTCACAACTCCTTGCGTCCCACACGTGTACGGCAGCCACAAACAAGGTCATGTAGACACAGCAGGAAAGCGTCGGGAAGGAGTTGAGGCCGCCTTCCCAAGGTGTTCGCTAGCAATTACCCTGTGTCAAAACACCACCCACGTAAAAGTTTCCTCATTAGCAGACAAACTGGTTGACTCTTGAAGGAGTCCAGAGATCTTGATGTCAGTGCTAAGGAGGCTCATGCTAAGTACTGGTTTCAGTGAAATCCCATAAGCTAACAAAATGCATTTGAATTTATATACGCTCTTAAAAGTGTTAATGGGTAGAACAGTAAGTACAGATCATAAGCAGGGACTCACCTAGCTACTCTAAGAACAGAAAAGCATCTTTTAGGAATGTTTTGCAACGAGGTGGTATGAGAGAGAAATCCAGATCTCTAAGGATAAAGGATAAAGCCACTATTCATTTTTTGAATTACGAACTAATTTCCATTATTTACCTTGATGACAGAAATGGAAGGGGGAAAAAGGATAAATGCAATCTTGACAAACTCAACGCACCTCATATTTCAATTGGGTTGTCTTTATTTGGTAGATTAACTAGTATTCATAACTCCAGAAACCACATCCTGAAAAGTACTTACTAAGTACCTATAATTAAGGGCTGTGCTATACAATGCACATTTAAAATTTATTAAACAAGAAGAGTCCATGCCATCTAGAAATTATCAATTATCTGATGATAAAGCAGTGTAGAGTTAGCGTTATACCCAGCTATGGAGCCCTGCCGCGGTATGAAGAATGATTGGATTACCATTGACCCATTAGGGAAATAATCCATCCACATTAAATACAAGTTATTATTTGACTATAATTGAACATTTACCAGAGATGCCAGAAAGGAAGGGCAATTTTAATTCACTTAAATTGCCCAGTTCATCAAAGAAAATCTTATCTTCTAAACAAAATGGAAAAATAACAATACATTGACCATAAATGATACATTTTAATTATTCAGTTGAAGAGGCGAGCCTTAGTGCTTCCTTAGCAACTCTCTCTTATAGAAGACACCTAAGTTTAATTCTAAACTAACCAAAGCATTAGCTGAATTTCACCACCGTGGAAGATTTACATGGTATACAACAAGCAGCTTATTTTTATAATAACATTTAAACAAATGCCAATTCCCATCATTAACTGCCTACGACCTAGATACAGCCTATGCAATTAACTTATGTTTACCTACTTGCTTGGTCGCGGCCATGACAATTAGAGTAGTCGTGACCAACACACAACATGCAGGTGTGTGATTCAGAGCAACTGGTGTCTTGCAATTCCCTCTCCTCTCTCCTGTAGAATGAAGAAATTGAGCTCCACCTCTGAGGTTCCTTGCAATTATCAAATTCTGTGCCTTCGTACCGATCGACCTGGTGGCCCCACCTGTTGCACTGATGGCTTGTGCAGAGAGCGTTAAAAATACACAGGGAAGATGTTTATTCTTTTCTTGGTTCTTGGGACACATTACTTTTCTCTTAATGGCTGGAATGGTAGAATTGTATGAAGGCATTTATTTAACTTGGTTGGTTCATAATTGCAAGTAATAAAGTTAATCCAACCGTCACCAAAATCTGAATTATATTGATAAAGAGAAATAAGGACAAGTAATGATAAGGACGTGTTTTCAGTGGTTTTTATAGTTAATTTGTGTTCTCGAGGAGGCAAAGAGGGTTTGGAAGAAAGTGTTCCAGGTCCAGGAAATATGACAGTTGAAACATGAAAGCGGAGAGATTGTTCATTTTTTCACTTTTAAACAATGTTCTACACATTACACAATGATCATGTACAATAGGAGGAGGGCTTAAAGGTTTCTTTCTTTTTTTTTTTTTTTTAAAGACAGAGTCTTGCTCTGTCTCTCTGGCTAGAGTGCCGTGGTGTCAGCCCAGCTCACAGCAACCTCAAACTCCTGGGCTTGGGCCATCCTCCTGCCTCAGCCTCCCGGGTAGCTGGGACTACAGATGCACACCACTACACCCTGCTGATTTTTCTATTTTTTTGTGTAGAGACAGGGCCCACTGAATGAGTCACCATGCTGGGCCTTAAGGAATTCTTAAATGCCTATAAGACAACACATGAAGTACTCTTTTTCTCCTGAAAGTTTACCATAAACTGTCGGGGAGATCTGGGACTACTTAATCTCTAAGGCTGTTTCTTTATTTTTAAAATAAAGATAAAACTTTACCTGCACCATGGGGAGATTAGGAGGAATAAATGGTAAAGCTTTTTAGTGTGATGTCAACCCATAGGAATCACTATAAATTGTAATGCTGTGATTATAGTCACTTATTACCTTTATAATGTAGGAAAAGAATATATACTATTTCCTACTACTGTTGACTGCATTAACTTGATAGAATTTTTTTAGCAAGTCATTGCTTACATGTGCATAAGTAGAAAGAGTAATTCTGATTCTTAGGTAATTTAATTCCATGCCCTTGCAAAATTCAGAGAAATAAAGTAATATAAATAAATTAATACATACATATCCAACGTGCTTTCTTTCTGAAATGTTCAATAAAGTTTCCATAAAGTTGTTTCACTTTTCCACTTCTCTTTGAAGTATAGAAATAGTTTGTCCTTCTGAAGGAAGAAAATATAATTTTTTTGAATATTTTATTCTGTAGTTATTATTAATGTATTTATCACTGGGATAATACAACTTTCTTCCAATGTTCACTAACTGTTCGTTCACTGTTAGTGTTTGTTGAACACCTACTGTGCACAGGTGTGTGATTATTTTTCCCCCATCAGAAACTTTGACAGGACAAGACCATATTCATTCAACAAATATTTATTAAGCACCTACTGTGCACCAGGTATTGGGTGTCCAAGAGAGGAGTTTGTACACCTCGGTGGAAATAACTTATTCAACATTTATTTATAGGTTGATTTCTGGAATCGTTGCTCTGTTTGGTGGTATTCTCCAAGTAGGTCACTTGCATTCATTTAAGCAAGAATGTTGCCTGTGTAGATAATAAGATCCCTTGTGAGTCAGCAATATACGTCAGCAGTTAGGGGGGAAAATATGAAGCATTTTTCAATAGTGCTTGTTAGGTTAGCACATTCTGCGTTTGGTATTACATCTTGTAACTTATTTTCAGCCTTTCCCTATTGATCTATGAGTGGCTGATACTCATTTTAAGAGAAACATTGCTTTCTCACGAAGTATGCTCAAATGTTTAAATTATTTACAAGGCCTCTATTGCTGTCTACTGAACCATAGTTCTCTAGAAGCTTGCTGATTTTTTTTTTTTGGTGGGGGGGATTTGTATTATCAGTTTACTTCTATTTAATATTAATACTTGGTAAACCAGCAGACTAATAAGGACCTGGAGATTCTACTTTGTAAATATTCTACTTTATATTGCTTATACGTTTCTGACTAATAAAGTTGCAACAAACTTTAAAGAATAAAATTAATTCTCTCAGTGAAAAGATTACTTTTTTACCTCAGTGCTATGTTGTTGAAGTTTTTAGTCATAGAGCTTGAAAATAAAATATTTCTACCCTGACATGAGCCTTAATATGCTGCCGGCTGACCTGACTTGTCAAGGGAGGTTTCAGCGCAGCATCTCGCCGCCCTCTCTCCGCAGGGAATGGGAGGACATTCCCAAGAAAAATGTTTTCAGTGCTAACAGAGAGGGAAACCGGTTCAAAAGTTGATGTTTCCTAGTGAATAAGAATAAATTGCTTATAATTTTTTATTTCACAAAATTTTGTTTGTTTGTTTATAGGAAAAAATCTTTCCTGTTTTCTGCTCTGTACGCTGCCTTTATATTTGGTGGTCGACACTTAATGAACAAACGGGCAAAGTTCGAACTGAGGAAGCCGTTAGTGCTCTGGTCTCTGACACTTGCAGTCTTCAGGTAGGTTTTTGTTTTTTTTTTTTCATTTTCCTAGTAAAATGCATCCATTTCATCAGACTTGCTGAAAGAAAACAATGCTTGAGCATTTCATTTTCTAGCTGGTAACTTTTGATGATTCAGTGTATTGAAAACATAAAATGAAGCCGCCATGTCCAGAGAGAGAGCCTTCATTGCAACCACACTTGAGATGATCTAGACCAGAGAGTGTTTTTGCTTTGCATCCCCAGAAGCACACTCCACTCCCTTGAAACCGGCATCAGTTTATGTAGCCAGTTGTTCCTTTGCATCCAGCAGAAGTCGACATACAGGCTGTCAGGACAAAGCCAGGTCTCCCCCGTGGCATCTGTCAGCCAGCATGCAGACACATTCCTCCAGAAGCTTCAGGGAGCATTTCCAGTCTTGGGTTATTTGGTGATCTAGGCGATCACAAGACTAATTAGCACACAGCTGGTGTCCATGCAGGTGCCAGAATTTACCTAGCGCTCTAATGATGGCACCTGTGCTGTTCGGGTTTTGCTTGCCAACCAGCAAGTTTATAAGTAGACATTGGAGGTAGGAAAAGCAGATAGATGTAGATACACCAGAAAACACAAAACGATTTTTATATTTATGAATGATTATTCACTTGTATTTTTCATATTACATATTAACTGTTCTACCTCTCAGCTGAAATTGAGGGTTTCAGTTACCCAGGATCATCTGCAGCCCAAAAATATTAACTGGAAAATTCCAGAAATGATAGATTTATAAGTTGTAAATGGCAAGCCATTCTGAGTAGCTGATGAAATCTCCTGCTCCATCCTGCTAGGGACGTGAATCGCTCCTTTGTTCCACAGATCCACGCCAGTTAATAGCCGACTCGGTTACCAGATCGGCCGTCTCAGTACCGCCATGCTTGTGTTCAAGAAACCTTTATTTTACTTAATAATACCCCAAAATGCACGTGTGGTGATGCTGGCAATTTGGATATGCCAAAGAGAGGCTATACAGTGAAAAGGTGAAAATTCTTAACATAATAAGTAAAGAAAAAGAATCATATGTTGAGGTTGTTAAGATCTAAATGTATCTTCTATCTGTGAAATTGTAAAGAAGAAAAAAAATTCATGCTAGCTTTGCTGTCGCACCTCAAACTGCAGAAGTTACAGCCCCAGTGCGGATAAGCGCTTAGTTAAGATGGAAAAGACGTTACATTTGTGGGTGGAAGACATGAACAGAAATGTGTTCCAACTGGGGGCAATCAGGTTGGGTACTGTCTTCAGCTCCAAGCATCTGCTGGGGGTCTTGGAGCACATACCCCTTGGCTAAGGGGGTTGCTACTCTATGCCCGAGTAATTCCTCATGCTTTCACTCTGGTCCCCGTGTCCAGCTCTTTGATAGAATTGGTGTTCATTCTTATTTTGAATCCCATAGAATGTACAAGCTGCAACACCCCAGTGAGTGGTTTGTGCTTGGCTTTGGTGAAAACAGACTCCACACACTCCTCCACCGGCATCTTTGAGTGGGAATGACTGAAGGGCCTGGAAGTTTCCAAACTGAGAGTCAAGGTCACCTTTGATCTAAAAAGGTAGATGTGGTTTAAGTAACTATACAAACAAGGTGAAGTCCAGTCTATCTGCTGAGACATTAATGACAGGTTCACACTAAGAAACTCATTCAAGTATTTTTGCAGAAAGAGGACGGGCATCAGAGACGGCTGGGCTTGGACACCTTCTGGATTTTGTGTTCCGTATTGGCTCGAGTCCAAAAGGGACAATAATTACCTATTAAAGCTGCCAAGTTTTCGGGCTGTTCGAATGACTCTGCTCTTGTAGTAGGGAAAAAAGATGAGTCAAGGTGCAAGAATAGTAACTGATTTTTATAAAAATTATTTCTAAAGGAGTAATTTCCTTGGAAATGATTTGTTCGCTTTGACTAATCGAATGCAAAGTAGAGAAGCTTCTGAGCAAAACCGGTTTGATAAAACTCACAGAAAAGAAATGAAAGAGGAAGCCCAGACACACCCACTCCTGGAGTGCCGCAGTAGTACAGCGTTGAGGATTTCCATCGGGTTCCTTGTGACCTCGAGCTAATTCATCAAAGCCTTTGGGTCCGGGTATATGAGCGTGTGAGACAGGAAGAAGCTCTCAATATTCAGTGGGATATTTTTATTGTTCTAAAAGGACTATCTCCCCAAAATTTGTAAAAATACCCTGGTTTAGAATAAACAGGCTCACTCTGTTGAGAAAAGAGAAACAGTTTCATAGGTTTTCTCCTAAATCCCCAAACTTTATAACCAGTTTAGGTGGTTTGTGCCAGGTGCTTAATCTCTGCTACCTGACTCAGCCTCACAACAGATCTACGAAGAAAATACTATTATAGGATGGTCCTATTTTATGAGGTGGGTGAATTCCTTGAATATTTCCAAATAATCAAATGTTTCAGAACTTTTATAATTTAAGATCAGTTTTCCCATAGGAATAAATGTCGAATGGGGATGTATTTTAAGAGCCTGTAAATCTATATCTACGTAATTTTATGTTTTAAAACAATTTTAAACACAGTAAATATTAATAAATACACATTAATAGCTAACTTTTCGTCACTCAAAAGTTCTTGGTTCTGGCAGCTGTTTTTCAGTTTCACCCCGAGCACTGCCGCTTAATGAACACTCGGATAGCGTTGTTACAATGCACCGACCGTGGCTGATAAAATAGCAGCACAGTAATCACCAAAAGCACGCTTAGGACTTCTGAGGCCCCTAAACAACAGAGGGGTTCAGAAGATAAGGCCAGAAATGGGGGGTATTTCCGTTTCCCACTAATGCCACTGCTCCCCCATGTGGCAATACCATAAATCTGCTTTTACGGCAATTGGGACCCTAGCTTTGAAATTGTGTGTTGTTTTTTTTTTTTTTTTTTTTGCCCAGGCTAGAGTGCCGTGGCGTCAGCCTAGCTCACAGCAACCTCAAACTCCTGGGCTCAAGCGATCCTCCTGCCTCAGCCTCCCAAGTAGCTGGAACAACAGGCATGTACCACCATGACCGGCTAATTTTTTCCATATATTTTTAGTTGTCCAGCTAATTTCTTTCTATTTTTAGTAGAGACGGGGTCTCACTCTTGCTCAGACTGGTCTCGAACGCCTGACCTTGAGCGATCCTCCCGCTTCAGCCTCCCCAGGAGCTGGGACTACAGGCACACTCTGTACCCAATAAATGACAATTCCGCATTTCCGCCTCCTCCTATCCCTGACAACCACCATTCTACTTTTCATACTTATGAATTTGATTACTTTAGATACCTCCTAAGCACAATTATGCAGTATTTGTCTTTTTGTGACTGGCTTATTTCCCTTAGTATAAGTTCATCTATGTTGCCGCATGTGTCAGAAGCCTGGAGGGTTCAACTATGCATGATGAAGCTTTTGGGGAATTCAGTAGCCTGGGGGATCTGTGATGTAAGAAATAGCAAGGTCCCAGACTTTTGGAAACCTTTGTTTTCATTTCCAAACCCTGCTCATAGTCACAACTGTGGAAGCTCACAAATACCCAATGAGTTCCTATTAGTCACCAGAACCCAAGGGCGCAGGGCTATTTTCAGACTCTTCCCCCCCACCCCAAGACTTGTGAAAGCACACTTAGTGACATTTCAAGCTTTTTCTACCTTGAGGGTTAAGAAAAAAATGCTTCTGTGGGAAGGAAGGAGAACAGTCTGGTAGGTGGCCAAGCCAGGCTGCAGTCCAGGGTGCGGAGAGACGGATGTGGTTTCTTACTAAGAGATAAAGGTATACATACATGTCTCATCTTGACAGTTACCAGAATTCTGTCATTACAGTCTAACAGGTTGACCTTAAAAACACATTGTGAGAAAGAAAGAAAAGCACAGAAATAAACAGAATAGGTGGCGGGGGTGGGGGGGGTTAAGCGTGTCCCTAACTCCTGCAAATTCAGACCACAGAGGGGATTTTTCTTCTTGAATTAAACCTAGAATCATTTTGTGATGACGCCGGGCCGTGAGTTCTTGTTGCCTCGTTGTGCGGGACTGTAGAAGGCTTGGATCAGGCTTTGAAGTGCAGCAGAATGAAAAATTTCAGCCTGCCTTCGAGCAAAAGGAAGTTCCTGAAACGGAGTTCAGAGGGCCCCAGAGAAGGCCATTGGGAGATTTTTAAATATCCAAGTAGCCAGGCCAGCATCCAGGTTTTAAGATAGGAGTTTCTGAATCGGCCACTAGGTTTTCTCCTGGGATTTCTCTGGGAGGAGCAGATGAGCTCTGCAACGGGGTGACTGCCAACTGCTGTCCCAACTGCTGTCGGCGTGGCACATTTGAAGGGTGACCCATCTGGACACCACCCATCAACGCTTGGCAACATTTCACATAAGATAAGGTGACTGTTTGGAGAGAAAGAAAGGGTAGAGGAAGAATCGATTATGGAGTCTCTTGCTAGGTGGAGGAATGATTGATCTTGTTTCTGTTATTCACCTGGGAAGATAACCTGTAATCAGAAATTATCCATGTGGCACGGAACAGACTTTTGTTTTGGGAGCTAGACTTAGCCTGCAGACCTGAAGTTATAATATGCACGTCTCTGTTTATGGAAGGCTAGCAGAGAATTTTCTCTTGAATGATCTGTGGGAGCAGTCCTTCCCTTCCTAGGAGGTGCCCTGGGGATCTGGCTAATAGCAAGGTTGGTAACAGCTGTTCATTTGGAAGGGGTGTTGCATGACTCAGCCTCCAGGCTTGGCCTTCCCCTTTGCATAAGGAGTTGGGGAATCCCGAGACTTTTTTTATTTTCCTTTGCAATTGTTTCCTTCCTTTCCTTGTAGTCACAACATGAATTCACAGAAGTTTCCAGCTGGCATTGTAAAGGGCAGTCCCAGACCCCTCATTTTAAGAATGTGGAAAACTGAGGGTCAGAATGACTTTTTTCCCCTTCTGTTCTTCCTCCTTTTCTTTCCTTCTTTCCTTCCATCCTTCCTGGGTGGAGGGAAGACACGGTACAGATAATGTTATATATCATGATTCAGGTACTCTCTGATGCAATTTTCATTCATCATCTTTCAGGGGATAAAAGTTTGGTTTCCCCATGAGGCTGCGAAACCTAGTTAAGACTATGAGACGGATTATGGAGCAATGCTGTTAATCTTGGCACTGAAATTATCACTGTCCTAATAATCTGATAATATTACAGAAGAGATAATCTTTCCAAAAGAGATCAGCAATTTTCTCAAAGGAACAAAATTTTCTGTAGAAAGATGACTAAACCACTTGTGATCCTAGTGAATTTTTGTCATTAATCTTTACTGTGTCCACATTTATTTTCAGGTTCTTTTTAGTTCATAGAACTCTCATTTTAATTTTTTTGTCATACTTAATTGGCTAATGGCAGTACTTTATCTCTTTGTTTCCATTATGAAAGTCTAGAAACCAGCACATTATTCTTCCCATATAGAGTTGAAAGTCAATATTCTTTGGCTTGGGCAAGCCTCCAGGAGAATGCATTCGATGGCATCTCATTAGTAGTTGGGTGACGAATATAAGGCAATAGAAGAAAGCACATCTGCCAGAAGACATTAATTTTGTAAAATTTAGCAGAACTCTTGGGCTTAAAATTCAAAGAGGAGGGTCCTCATCTGGGACAGCAATGGTGCACAGATAGGCGACTCCATCAGTCACCTGGGCAGCTTCGTTGCCAGGTTCATGGCGGGGGGTGGAAGTGGGGGACAGGCCGGAAGGCATCTTGCAGGGTGAAGTCTCCAGGGTGTCCATAATCCAGAGATAGGACCTGAGCCAATTATTATGAGACAGGTCCTGAACACTGGAATTGTTTTAGCGCCTTCAGGTGATTGCTATCTCCAGCCAGGCTGAGAACCACCATCCTAAAGGAGAGCCTGGTGAGAAGTTTTCAGGATCAGCTCTCAGGTGAAAGGCAAAGCACCAAGCTGCAGACAGAAGATTCTGCTACTTAGTAACGGCGAGACCTTGGACGTGTCCCCAGCCTTCTCTGTGCCTGGATAAAACAGGGATAATGGTGCCCCATGAAGTTGGGCTGAGAATCAAGTTTCATAATCTAGCAGCTCAATAAACTCCTTTAAATGGGAAAGACGATGCCAGCATCTAGCTCAACACTTGCGCAGAGTCGGATACCTGCCAGCCAGAATCAAAGCTTGCATCCTCTGGTCTGAGAGTCAGGGGGAAGCAGGCAGGGACCTCTGGCCCTGATGGGGTGGTGGGTACCACTAGGGTGAAGGAGATGAATCCCCATATCTTAAAATAAAACTTAATAGTAACTCGAGTAACATAAAATCCTGCCTGTTTTATGAAACAGCATGCAATCTTATCAGAATGTCAAACTAAAATGTTATAAATTCTATAGCGAAGTGTTACTTTCTTTTGGAAAATGCTAACTGAGATCCATTGTGGGTACTAATTGCCCTCATTATTAATATTTTTAACCTCCCCATCTCGACGACTCCTCCCTCCTCACTCTGCCAGGCTGGTTTTTATTAGGTTGGTCTTGAAAACTTGGCCCCAGAATTTGTTTGTTTTGCCAGGTACCTGGAGCAAGTGTGTTTGTTTGTTTATTTATTTATTTATTTCAGACAGAGTCTCACTCTGTTGCCCGGGCTAGAGTGCCGTGGTGTCAGCCTAGCTCACGGCAACCTCAAACTCCTGGGCTCAAGTGAGTTTGGGCTCCTGTCTCAGCCTCCCAAGTAGCTGGGACTACAGGCATGTGCCACCATGCCCAGCTAATTTTTTCTATATATTTTTAGTTGCCCGGCTAATTTCTTTCTATTTTAGTAGAGACGGGTCTCTCTCGCTTTTGCTCAGGCTGGTCTCGAACTCCTGAGCTGAAACGGTCCCCCTACCTCAGTCTCCCAGAGTGCCAGGATTACAGGTGTGAGCCACCGCGCCCGGCCTAGCAAGTGTGATGTTTCCAAGTTACACAGTTCGGATGCAAGGACAGTACTCAGAAGTATCTAACGTGTCATATCTCTGAAAAGCAAAGGAGTCTAAGTAACATTCAGACACTTCAAGCTTTTGTTTTTATTTTAAAAATCACTTAGATTTACAGGTTAAAGAAATGAACTTGTTTAGGCTGCATGGTGTCAGTAGAGACATGATATTGCCATGGAGGTGCCGTGACTCTGTCTCAGGCACTGTGATCGTTTCCCAAACGTAGAGGCATTACAGTGGATTGGGGGTCGTTAGTTTGTTTTAACCTGTTCTGGGATCATTGGATATTCTTCCTACTCTGGAAACTGTCAGCAGCTCAGGTTCTGTTATCAGGAGAATCATTGATGTCTTCTGTGTACAAAGAGTTGCTACTGTTGGATCAGATGTTGCCGTGTTTTGACAACTGACAAAATCTCATGCCCCCTTTTTTTTTTCTCTTTCCGATTGTAGGATAGACGTGTGATAAACCATGTTTATTGCCCAATTCTGGAAGTAATCGGACCTTTGGTTCTGAGTTAGCAGCGTGGAGATTGGTGGTAGTTGGCACTTTAGGATAAAAAGTTCTTGAGAAACTGTGTTTTGATTCCAAAATATCTTGCATTTAAGGTGGAGGCCAAAAAGGGACAGTGTAGAAGTGGTTATTATCAATTCTTGATGTTTATGTGGGAATCATTGAAAGTATTGATGATTTATACCCAAGACTCTTTCTTCCCAGGGCACAAGTCTAGAGCTGTGACTGAGATACTCCACTTTGACTTCCAGATGGCAGTGAAACAGGAAAACTGGAGTACAGTCCTAATGCCGGTTTGTCATCCAGGGGCTGATCAGGGATGAGCGTTGCATCTCGACTTCATACGACACATTCACTAGTGAAGCTCTGTGAGCTTGTCTCATTGATCAATGGTTGATTAATTCAGTGTGTCAGTTGTGGCCAAGCAACTATTTAAAGTAGATCTTTAAAAATTTTTTAAAGCAATCTAGTAAGTGCTTATTTTAAAATAGTCAAACAATGAAGAAATATTTATTTAAATAAAACCACTAGGCTTTGATAAGAAAAATGAATTTTTTTTTTATTTGTTGATTGTAATGGTTCCTTTTTTTTTTTTTTTTTACACAGAGTATCAAACTGTTGCCCAGGCTAGAGTGCCCGGGCGTCAGCCTAGCTCACAGCAACCTCAGACTCCTGGGCTCGAGCGATCCTCCTGACTCAGCCTCCCGAGTAGCTGGGACTACAGGTGCACACTACCATGCCCAGCTATTAATAAATTTTTTTCTCTATTTTTAGTAGAGATGGGATCTCACTCTTGCTCAGGCTGGTCTTGAACCCCTGAGCTCAGGTGATCCTCCCGCCTCAGCCTCCCAAAGTGTTGGGATTACAGGTGTGAGCCGCTGCGCCGACCAAGAAAAATGACACTTCAAAAAAAAAAGGAAAAAAAATTATGCGGGTGTGACCTTATAGGAGGGAAAGGCATGTGGGGTGGTAGTCATCCACCTTCACCAAACACAGTGGCCCAGATTCTCAGCCTTTTGAGGCTCTAGATTTAGAATACTCTCATCACCTGATCGAAAGATACATTTCACACGAACCAGATGTTTTCCGAAGTCGACAGCCTCTCCTTCAAGACACTCTATGGAAAGTGCTTATTTCGTATCCTCTTATGAATTTGCTCCCTTACACTGTCACTGACACTGTGAAGAGCTGGCGCATGACCAACTTTTGTGGAGGTGGGAGTTGAGATCAGGATTTAAGAGCTGGGGACCCCGGCACTGAAGGGCTCCCTGACCCTGTGCTCTGGCCGGTACATCACATGGGAGCCTCAGCCCTGTCAGCCCACCGAGAACAATCTCAGGATTGCTGGGGAAAAAAATATATGAGTGGAAGTTCTAGCAGTAGGAATAATATGAACAATCAATCGATCATCAAACTGAAAACCCTGTAAATCAACTTCCCAAGTAGGGATAATGAACCATAACCTCTCTTACCTGACAAAATGAGATGAGCGAGAGAAAGATGGTTTCCAACGCTGAGCGATAGACAAAGTAAAACAGCAATAAAAGTAACACAAATAGTAATAGATTAAGAATATGATAAAAACTGTTTTATTGAGCACCTATATATATATATATGTGTGTGTGTATGTATGTACGTATCAGAGGCTTGGTGCTAACTACATACCTTACTTTTATATTGCTTTGTAAAATTCATAGAACTGATTTGCACGTTAGATATTATTATCCTCATTTCAGAGGAAGAAATGTCCAGGCCTGGCCAGGGGGAGTACCGGGATTGATTAGGCATGTCTGCCGGGAGCTGGGCTAGCGGCTGGCCGGCCTGCTGTGTCATGCTGTCTCTCGGGGTGATGTAACTGAGGGAGGAGAAGATGCCTCCTCACCTTAAAGGATGTTTTGGTGAAGTGTCACAGTGTGACACTGTTACAATAAAAGCCACCTGATTCCAAAGCGCTCTGTGGCTGCAATGTACCTGGGCAGAGCTGGTGGCTTCCCACAAATGACAATCACCCCACTGACCGAGCAGCCCCCCGCCCCACTCCTCCCCCCGGCAGCATTGTCACATCCCAACAATGTGCCTTTGCCCACAGACACATGGACCCAATGGCTGGCACTGACGGTGTCCCTGAAAAGGGCCACTGTCCTCTGTTCTGAGTCAGCCTTATTGTTCAGAGCTTAGGGGACAAGGCTCATGTCCAGATATGGGACAATAATATGTGCTATACGCTTGCTGTCAGCAATATTGTAGGTCATGATGACACCGAAACCTTCGGTGCTCTCAAATGACCTTCCCACACCCTAACCCTCAAATTCGTGAATTGTTTGCCCCTAATTCTAATATTACTTCCTCTGAAGCCTTCCAGGGCCCCCACCACTAGCCAGAATTAGCTTACTGACTTTTTTCACCATAGTATCTAAAACCAGGCAGGTAAATTTTTACCACTTGAAATAATAAATTAAATTGCATTAATACCATAGAAATTGGGAATAAACTATAATGATTCTGAGACCCAGGAGGATGAAAGGAAAGTAATTTATTTCAAAAGGGTTTTCTTTGGATCTACTCCGATCATGTTTGGAACACAAAGTCTGGCAGCAAATATAGTAAAAGAAGGTTCTCGGCTGTGTGATTTCTGGAAATGGTGGGCTGGAGTCAGCAGGGGAGGGGATGCTTTGTGAAATATGCTCAATCATTCAGAAAAATCACAGATATGGGGCTAATGAGCAGAGACTGATCAATTTTGAGAGTGTGTCATTTGTATGTTTTCCTTGCTTTCGGCTTGTACAAAAGTCATTGCCATCTCCCCCACCATTACGAAAAGCAGATAACTGCTGCAGTAAGTAACTCACCAGCAGTACCCATGTCTGTAGAGTCATTGCATAGCTACGGAGGGAACTTCTGCACAAAATATTAACTAGTGTTTAAAAGTCTACTGGAAATCAGATCTTGTGTGTTGTGTCTTGTGGGATGCGTCGGGCAGCAAGTAATAGAAAGCAAAACTCCGAACGGCTTTTGCAATAAGGCATATTCTTTAATCTCAAGAAGTCTTGAGATAGGGTCACTGAAAGATTGGTTAATTCAGCAGCTCAGTCACATTTTGAAGAACTGCTTTGCCATCCTCTGAGTTGGCTTTGTCCCCAAGGAGGCCTGGGCCGATAAGGCCAGTCCAGAGGTAAAGGAATAGTTAGGTAGTGTAAAGCGATAAATGGATTTTCAAGGAATAGAGCCAGTGGGACTTGGAGACTAGTTAGACACAGAGCAGGACTGAGATATTTCCAAGAGTTGGCAGCCACTCCCATCTCCTCCCCAAGGAATAGTTGCTGCAAGCTGAAATACAAAGGACAGCAGAGTTCTTCAGGAGGTTCTGCTCTGGATCTGTTCCCTTCCTTGGGAACACTGGTGGAGAGTAAGTAGCATCATGTGTGGGTTCAGGATACAGTGCTTGAGAAGTTTGATCAGCTCTTGTTTACAGAACATTTTAAGATGCTTCCAACTAAACGCAAATTCTTCTTCTTTTCTATACCTGTTTCCTGCCAATGGCCAGCCAGTCTTCTAAGTATGGTTAATGTCAGAAATGAAATTATTTTCTCAAATATTGTTTCTTTTCTCTTTTCGTTATAAAGTATATTCGGTGCTCTTCGAACTGGTGCTTATATGGTGTACATTCTGATGACCAAAGGCCTGAAGCAGTCAGTTTGTGACCAGAGTTTTTACATTGGACCGGTCAGCAAATTCTGGGCTTATGCATTTGTGCTAAGCAAAGCACCGGAACTAGGTGAGTGTCTTCTCTCCTTCCATTTCCTCCCCCTCTCTTTGTAGGGACATATCCATAATATTTATTAAGAGTGAACAAAGTAACAAATAATCGGAAGGGCCTATTTTGTTTGTTGCAGGAAACTTAACAATGAATGAGTTTGAGTTCTAAACTGACTCCCACTTTCTTTTTTGATTTCCTCTCTTTCCCTCCTTTTAAATAATTGTACATATTAAGGGCAAAATAGTTCACATAGACAGCAGTCCCCAACCTTTTTGGTGCCAGGGACCAGTTTCCTGGAGCTCAGGTGGTGATGCGAGCAATGGGGAGTGGCTGTCTTCTCCCGCTCGTAGCTGCTCACCTCCTGCTGTGAGACCCGGTTCCCAGCAGGCCACCGGTCCACGGCCGGGGGTTGGGGACCAAAGATTAGAACATGCTGATTTTTAAGCACCCCTAAAAATACACTTCCAGGGGCTTATGAAATACAGTTCCCTCTCTAAGACCCATTAATAGCAGAGCTAATATTAAATTATGGGGGGAAAGAGCAATATGGCTATTTCCAAGCGCCTTATGGAAGCATGCTTTCATCTCGAGTTAGAAATCAGATCAGGAAATGAAGCTTTTCATGTGGGTATCGTCATGTCCTCATTAACAAACGCTAAGGGCTGATCTCTGGTGTTTGATTTTCATCATCAATGCGACTGGTTTTGGAAGGGGAAGGTATTAATAGTTCACCTTCTAGAAATTAATAGAAAATACTGTCTATATTTGTAGATTTCTGTGCTTTTTATTTCAACTCTTTAATGGTCTTGAGTGTAAATGCGGTGTAGTGAAAAATTAACTGGCAAGGATTTGATATGGACACAATTCTCCAAGAAAATGTCTTTATTGCCAAAGAAAGGCAGCCAATAGTGACTATAATCTCTGAGCCCATTCATGAGTCATGGTAGCTACCACCTCGCAAACTGGTATGTATTCTTAGGGAAAACCTGACCACCCACTGGGCTTCTTAATTTTTTTTTTTTACCTGTAATTAAGAATTATATTAATATGTATTTAGTTCAAAAGACATTTATTGTTTCTTCTCCTGTTTCCCCTAAAAAGGGGGTTAGAGGCTGTAATTTCATTACAAGCCACCTATGATATAAGCAATGAGCAGTCTTTGTAAGGCCCTGTGTCTATGCCTACAGGACAAGCGGTCTGTCGATGGCTGGGCCAGCAACCTAGCCACTTTCCACCTGATGCTCTAGTAGCTGGCAGTGGTTTGACCTGTTGGTTTGACTATTGTCTTACCAGGTCAAAGGTAAGGGAAGAGCAGCAGGAGAAAATTTTTTTGAAAACTTTTCAGAAAGAGGGGCAAAGATAGGTCCTCCACATAGTTTAAAATAACTAGATAACTATTGCACGCACGTGCACACACACACACAGAGCCTACGAAAACAGTCTTAGAATGCAATGCATTAGTGAGGATTCATTCAGTTATTTGTTCAATAAATTTATATTAAGCACCTGCCATGGACCAGACATTTAATGGGAGCTGGAATAGAATGGCTACTTTTTCTTAAAAAAAAAAAATAATAATAATAATAATAAATATACATTTTATGAACCAGGCCCACAAAGGCTATTTTTATTAATACTCATCTTGGGACCACTAGGTACAAAGTCGTAGGCTAGAGAAGTATTTTTCCCTCTTGGATCTACAGACAATGCCTGGAAATCTGAAGAGGTATTTTTAGGAATTTTAAACTTCTACGAGAATATTTTGATGTTTCATTTATTTAGGGATAAACAAAAAAAGTTGTCTTGCCAGGTATATTTCCTTCATAGTGATTCTTTTTTGACTTAGATTCACAGGGTTTCTTAATCAGAACACTTGCTCTCCAAAGGGGGTTGATTTGAGAACGTGAGCATGCATTCTTTATGCTTGGAGTTTTGTGACTTTTTTCTTTAAAATAAATTCATGCATTATTAAAGTCTGAAAATAAGTTGAGAAATATATCCCCCTGACTTCTTTGATGTTGTATAATAAGTGTGCTTATTAATCCCCCAATCTTTTTTGACAAAGCCCTGACTACAGATATAAAAATGCAGTCAGTGCATGAAACATATGATTTCCTCTAAATGCCATCCTGAACACCTTCACAATTACCTCTTACACTACTTTCAAAAAAGTTTTTTTTTAAATATCAGAAATGGTGTCACACCTGTGGCCCTTAAGCCTCAGATTGCAAAGACGCAACCTCAGTCTTTTCTTTGAGAAATGCCTTTTCCCTGCAAGGACCCACATTGTGTTCTGATCTCTGTCCACTTATATTTGAGGGGCTTGAAATGAACAGTCCTTTCCACCTTTTGGAGAAATAATTTATGGAAGTGCCACCTTGTCCGTAGTGGTCAGCTTCCTTCCAGGACGTGGTTAGACTTAAGTTCTCCGTCCTCCCGACTTCCGTTCCAGATTGAAAGCGAGGTTTTACGGTGGAGGACAGAGTTAGGGTTCCTAGAGAAGAACTGTTAGTGCAGCACTCGCGTGTGCCGGCATCCTCTGCCTTGGTTGTGCAGGTCCCAGGGACGCAGCGTCACTGGTCCCAAGTTAATCTAGGCCCAGATGTTCCGCTCCCCTTGCCCCCATAGCAGACACGTAACGGAACAGTCTTCCCTCTTGAGCCCAGAAGGAGCCTCAGCCAGGTCTGCCACTTGCAGTCTCAGGAGTGGTGCACTAAGGGCATGATGATCCCCTTCCCTGGGGAGGCCTCATTCACCACAGTAATTTGCAGTAGTGGTTTGCAGATCACCCAATAATTCCTCCCTTCACAGTTATAATACCGGGTTGCAGCGTTGACAGTGGGCTGAAGCATTGGGCAAAAGGATATCCTAATCTTGACATAGTTCTACAATGAAGCTAATTAGAGACACAAATTCTCCATATAATTTCAGATCCTTTTTTTTTTGAAACAGAGTCTC
>CAUYSK010060968.1:0-34880 GCA_963575035.1 Avahi laniger
CCCAGCTACTTGGGAGGCTGAGGCAGTAGGATCGCTTGAGCCCAGGAGTTTGAGGTTGCTGTGAGCTAGGCTGACGTCACGGCACTCGCCCCAGGCAAGAAAGTGAGACTCTGTCTCAAAAAAAAAAAAAAAAAAAAAAAAAAATCTGTAGAAAGGGAAAAATAATAAGAGAGTTGGAAATGCTAAATTCACTCAGAGGCCAAGAGAGGATATGCAGACAAGCCAGCAGTTTATCTGACTCCATCGGGTTAACCCCTCAAATATCTCAGTGCATGATCCTCACATCTGATCAAATATAATTTTCAAAAGGGTACAGGACATGACTCTCTTATGCAAACAAAATAAGCACACGACAAAGATTTTATTCAGCTTAATTAATGACAAAACCAATAAGAGATGAAAACTGGCTCCAAGAGCATTTGAGAAGCTGGGTCATTTTGGGCAACATTAGGGTAAGATTGCTGAGTTGTATACAAATGCAGCTAATGTGCATCGGGGACATAAATTGCCATTTGGGGGGTCTTTTCCACAAAGCAGAAATTATTGGCTTCTTTACCAGACAAAAATCTCCCACTTAACATATAATGTCTCTGTGTCTGAGAACTTTAATAAATAGTTAAGACTCAATCAAATTACATTTCTCTAGATAGTCCTTGGGTGGCCTTTGTCCCTTATGACATTGAAAGGACATGTCACCATGACCTTTTAGCACTTCAGTGAAAGGCAGGCTGAGGTTAAGATCATCTCCCTTGTGATTAATCTCCCTTCTTTCATCACCCGAAAGGTAAACTAATATCAGTGTCCTGAAGTGTTGATGACAACACTTTTCTTACATGCTCCTACTGACTAGACAACGCAGTTCACTCCGGAGTTACCCCTGGCGAAAGGAGCTGCAAACTGGAGATCTGAGTGAAACAGGTGATTATTTGAATATTCTTGACCTTTGCAAAAACATTGCCAATGGCTTAGATAAATATATATGTTTTTAAGGAAAATGTAATGGATAATTTTAACCATAAAACTATAAACATTTTTAAAGTTTATAGCTTTGAAATTTTCTTTAAGATGTCAGATTAGCCTCCTGATTTTTAGAAAACATTCTATAAGACTTTACCGCCATACCTTTTTAGCTTTACATATACAAAAAGTTAAAACTTGAAATTCTTTTGTTAGAACAAACCGGCTATATACATACATTATATATATCTAGATGTTTAGTGCAGGTTATATGATTGAATATTTAGATTTCCAGTCAGTGGCATTGAATGTATTCATAGGTAAATGATTTGTTGTGTGAAGAATAAAATGTTTGCAAGTCTAAGAGTCATAAACTAAATAAAAATAGAATGAAAGACAGGAAAAACTCTATTATAAAATTCTTAAATTAAGTGTTCTTCCTCTTTAATATTTAATTTTTTCTGTGACAGGACTTCTCATCTTTACACACCTAATGAGAGAGCCTCAAAGATTTACTTTACTCTTTTGTTTCAGATACCACCAATAAAATTCAAAATGGTAGCAGCAACTTTTCACATTTTTTATTGTTTAAATCTTTTGAAATATGTGCATATTGGTTTTACGGTAAAAAATAATTCTGAAAAAAAAAATAATTCTGGGGGATGGACACACTTGAAGCTATGACTCGGGGCGGAGAGGGGGAGGGGAAGAAGGGCAATATACGTAACCTAAACATTTGTACTCCCATAATATGCTGAAATAATAAAAAAAGAAAAGGAAAAGAAAAATAATAAAGATATGAAAAAGGATTGCAACACGATTGAAATGTTTTTAGGTGTTCATTTAGACAGGAAGTATAACCGTTTAAGAAAAGAGGTACAATCCAAAGAGAATTGCATAAATATTCTTTGATTAAAGTAAACTTCAAAGTTTTATTATCTTTTGTATACATTTTCCTCTTTAGATGGTAGAGCCCATTCTGCTAGAGTAAAAGCCATACGACACCAACTGTGTGCACAGGAACACGATCCACCCGCACCGTCACCATTTCAGTGCCTGGAAGCAAGACATTTTATTAGTGGTGATTTTATGCTCCATGGCATTGAAATGAGAATCGGATACGTAATGATTACACCGGGCAAAGACCATTGCACACTCATTGCCTGCTCAGTTCTCCTCTCTGTGAAATGGAGTTCAGGCCACTGCGTGATACGTTTGCCCCATGTTTTATTTTTTATTCATAAATTCGGTGAAATTGTTCTCCATTTGACAGATTTCAAATGTCAACTGTTCTCCAAAGTGCCAGATTCACTCACATTGCGTTATAAGCCTGGAAAATATCTTAAATCTTTAAGTGCTTCTGTTTTTTCCCCTCTTCACATCCACAGAGGATGGGTTCTAGCCAGACATATTACATCTCCCAGCATCAGTTTGTGGAAGGCATCATAAATACCTTCTTGGTGCTCAGTTGATCTTCTGTTCATCATCTCTTCTACAAAGGTTAAATGTTGGAAACAGAAAGTTTCCCCTGAAAGTCATCCAACCCTTCAACACACATTTACGGAGTGCATGCTCAGTGCTAGAGACCAGGCTGGGTCCTGGGGATACGGCGGACACCAGCACAGCGTGGTTCCTGCCCTGCTCAGAACGATCTCCCCTCACCCCGTACACCCTAAGGACAAGTTAAAAATGTCCTGTGTTAGCCAAGGTATGCTTGCACCTCAAATATGTCTATTACTGGGTTTCTCATATGCTAATCGTTGTTGTATCACCAATATCAGTCCTCCTCATTGACCCATCAGAAGCCTCTGTCTCCTGAGAATGAGAGGACTGAACGCTCACAGTGGTGGAAGAAAGTTCCACTCCAAGTGCAATTGGTTTTCAGCCTACAATGCACCATGGAATCATCTGGAGAGGTCTGAAGATGCTGAGGCCTAGGTCTCACCCCCAGGGGGTCTGACTGAATTAGCCTGAGCTGCTACATGGGGACTTAATGATAGCTTCCCAGGTGACTCTAATGTACGGTCAAGGCTGGGAACCGCTGCTTTAGATGCAATTAGCTCCTGGCAGGTGGAACCAGTACAGTCCAAATCACATTCTAACATTTGCCTCTCCAATTGTGAGGTCTGTCTACGAAAGTACCTAACGAAAGAACTACGGCTTATCTTTTTTCTCTGGCCTGTTGGTACCTGCTACAATTCTTTTGTAAAGATTGAGTATGTTCCCTTTTAAGCCTATGTGACAAAGAATTTTGAAACATTAATCTCACATTTTGTGAGTGAATGATTCACCTTTTGTTGCTCAGTGAGTTTTGTTGTGATTCAACATCCTTTATTAATGTGTCTGAAAAAGAGCTTTCTTCAGATACCACATGATTGTTTGTTTCCTTTGCTTACCTTTTGGATAAAAAGGAGTCCTGAACATCCAGTACAGCACGTGGTACCAACAAATGCTTCAAAGCCTGTCTTGTTCTTTCTTTGTTCTAGGGTTTCCTGGGACACGGGACACAGTGTTGCCTGAGCTCTGGCCCTCCAGGACTCATGCCAGCTCACAGGGTTTATCCACAAGGCCAGGTACCCTCCGCCATCAGGCACATCTCTTATGGAATCTTCTCTCTCTTACTTGGATGTCCTGGTGTTTGTCACTCTGCCAAGGAGACTGCCAAGAACACTGAGGTCAATTGCTTGTGCAGCTTCTCAATGAGCCCCTTCCTCAGAGGTCCCTCGGCGACTTCAGGAACAGGTGGTCAGTATTCAGGGAAGAGCCTGCCCACCAGTTGAACCAGAGTTTGGCCTCACTGCCCTCTAAAAAGAATAAGCCACTCTCTTTGTGCCATTCTAGATTCTTCTTTGAAAGATAACGTTGCCTTGCCTACCCTGATGTGATGCTACAGGGCCCTCCTAGAGAGAGCACCGTGCACTTGGGCAGCTTTCACACAGCACCCTACTTGGGGAGAAATTCAACATGTCCATCAAGGTCTTATGTGAAAAACTCTGTTCAGGTGTGGTTGCATCTCTCACGCTTTTCTGTGATAGATACTGAGATTTCAGGGAGGAGATAGAAGGAAATTGTGTTCTCTTTGGCGGGTCCAGTCTTAAAGTAATTAAGAGGCTATCAAAGTAGAGCCTCTTCCAGCATCTACTGACCTTCAAGGGCTTTTAATTTAAAATATCAGCATACCAGCATGCCATATTTTGGGGTGAAATTCCTTGAGCTCCTTCACTATTTTTTTACTATTTCATATAATGTTGTAAGGAACTCTGATTCACATATGTTTGTGCACTTGTGGGAATTTATCTGTGGGATACATTTCTAGAAGTATAATTGCCTGATCAAAGGATGCATTTACCTGACATCTTGATAGGTATTGCCAATCGCCCTCCCATTTATTAGCCCCAGCCGCCAGCCCCGGCACTCATAGTACGTGTTTGCCCATTGCTCTTCAACACTGTATGCTTTCTCACTTTTCGATTGTCATCAGTCTAATTATTAACAACAGTAGCTCATTTTCATTTTAATTTACAATTCTTTAATCTCAAACAATATCGAACACCTTTTCACATACTTAAAAACCACTTTTAAATGCTTATTGTGTTCTTGTTTACTTTTCTATTAGGTTATTGTTCTTTTTCTCAGTTTAAAAAATTCTTTATATACCAAGGAAGTTATATGCTAAACAATACTTTTTGTACCAAGGAATACTTTATATACTAAGATACTAAGGGATACTTTGTTGCAAGTATTTTTTCCAGTCTATCAGAAATTATTCTGTTATAAGAGATAGAACTTAACTCATTTAAATAATAAAGGACATTAACAAAGAACATTTATTCACTCACATAATTGAAAAGTTTCTGAGTAGTCACAACTTTAGCTGAAGCCTGATCCAGCAGCTAACAGATCTCATTTTTTTATTTCCCTTTTTCCCTTTCTTCTGCCTCCATTCACTGGCTCCAGCAGTTCCTAGACCTCACACCCTTGCTCTATGCTTTCCGGAGGGAGAGAGCTTGTTCCTTCTGCCTAAGTCTTAGGATAGTCTCTCTCTCCGCCTCACACACACACTCATTGATTTGATCATAGGCCCATCCCTGATCCAATTAGTTTGTTTGAGGTGGGGGGGGTGTGCTAATTAGCTTAAGTCAATTAGGATCCACTCCCTACCCAAAGTATAATACAGAGATGCAAATGGGGAATAAAACATTCCCCAAAGAAGGATTAATTAAATTATAGTTGGTTTTTTTTGTTGTTGTTGTTCTTTGTCTTTTGTACACTATGTTGCCCAGGCTGGTCTTGAACTCCTGGCCTCAAGAGATCCTTCCACCTCAGCCTCCCAAAGTGTTGGGATTATAGGTGTGAGCCAACATGCCTGGCCAAAAATTATGGTATTTTAATTCAAGAGAAAACTCTGTATCCAATTAAATGATGCCATATAGCCACTAAAAAAATTCCCCAAAGGTAGATCGGCTTGTATGAATAACTTCAGGAGAAAAGGGTTATGGATATCCATTATATAGGAGCAAAATAGTATAGCCTCTGAGACCCTTATTAATTCTTCAAATCATAGATTTTCTTAAGCCGTGCCTGAACTTTTGGACTCAGTTCTAGCAAATGGAATTCTATGGCTTAAAAAAGCAAGCCCTCCTAATTGCAGCCAATAGAGAAAAGAACTGCTGGTGTTGGCATAAAAGATGAAATGCTAGCAATAAGTTTTAAAATTTTGGATAAATTTGGAGACCGAAACATTTATAAAAATGCAATCTTGATTTATATTTAGTAACCATAAAATTTCCTTGTGAGGTTGTCTGTAGAAAGTCCTCTTCTGAGATATTTGACTTTCAGAGTTTGATGTAATTCCTGTAAAATACAGCTTTTAATCTCTAAAAACCTTGAATGCTGACTGGTAGTCATGGATAACTGTATTCAAACTAAGCTTTGTAATTCTAGAAGGTATAAACTACCATTCTCCTTTGTTAGAAACAATCATCTTAGAACTCCCTCTTTCTCTCTTCTCCTTTTGTACATAAAGCTAAGTAAACAGGTGATTGGCTGATTCATCCTAAAACAATGTGTTCCAGGAAGTTCATTCTGACAGCCAATTTGTCTTTCGGCTTTATGTTAGTTTTTTCAGAGCAGGCATTTTTTCCTTTTGTGTCGTTAAATTTTCCAGTACCCTGGTGATCCCAAAACAGTGTCTCAAATTGCCAAAGCAGTGTGGATTTCCTTCAGAAAACCACTGGGTCCTGGGCAGGAAAATGGTGGACATTTGCTGGTCTATTTGACTCTCCAACTCTCTTTAAGGAGCCGAAGAGTCCACAGGCTCCCTCCACAGCATCCCCTTCCAGCCTCCCTTGCAGCTAGAGTGCAGGTACGTGATCGAGGCTTAACCCCCGTCAGACACACCAGCCCCAGATTTTTTCACTGGTAGCTGCTGACCCAAACCAGTAAGAACAGTGGGGTCCCTAGCAGTGACTACAGCAATATCCAGTTTCTGGGAGCAGCAGATGCCACACAAAATGTGACAGCCACGTCCTCATGCAAGATTTTGGCTGTCTGGTCTCCCTCGTTCCTGGCCTTCCAGCCTGCTTCTGAAGACTTCCTGGTGTTTTTGTGAACCAGTAGCTCTTTAGTCAGTTCCTTTTCTGTTTATCCAGAATTGGCTCCTGATGATAAAGATTTTGACAGTTACAAGGAAATATGGAAAACATCCCTCTCCTAGACTCTGGGTCCCACTTTGCCGCCTGAGCACCAGGAGTCCTTCATGAATACAGTTCCTCTAGTCCTGGCCGTGCTTGCTCTCTTGTCCCCTCCTCCTCCTCCTCTCCGAGGGGTCAGCATCAGAGACATTCACCGTACTCTCTGGCCATCCCTCACCAGCTCAACCTTCTCTGCAAACCTTCCCTGAGAAGACCCTCCACCCCAGACAACACTGCTTCTATAAATAGGCCCCCGGGGCCCCCACTCCTCCAGCTCATCCGTCGCGCCCAGACAAGTCTGACTGCCAGGCTAGGACACAACCGTGCCTAGCTCAGAAACCCTAAATACTGAGAAGTGGGTTACTTTGGGAAATGCTTTCCTCTTTTCCTAGAAAGATCCTTCTAGATTATTTTTGGCAGGGCTAAATTATTCCAGGAGAGCCTGACACCTGCTTCCCAAAGGCTTGGATCCTGTCAGTTTCCTTCTTCCCTCCCTTACTTAGTTCCTTCCTCCCTCCTCGCTCCCTTACTTCCACTCCACAGGCATTCGCTGAGCACCCCCTAAGAATGAGACAAGATGACGGAGTCTCAGCTCAGCCCTCTGTCACAGAAATCTCACTCTAGTAAGGCCTGCTTACTCCGGTATGTTCTGTAACTCTAAATGAGTCACTGTGCTTCAGTGTAGTCAAGGTTGTTCCTTCTCTTGCAGGTGACAGAAATCCCTTCGCTGTCCACTGCAAAAGAAATATCTTCAGATCTGAATCATAAAAAAGGTAACATTTCTGCTTTTTTCAAAAATAAATAAAAAAGCCCCACCAAGCAGGAATCCTTTGGTCATGTCCCAAGAGCCATCTGATAACAACTTCTCTCTGTAGGAGCCAATGGCTTAAAGGCACCTAGAGTATCAGTAAGGTTTTCCCAGACTCTGGCTCCTGGGAAGTTTACCTCGAGCACAGTTGCAGGTAAATTCTGCATGACCAAGCTGGTCGGGTAAAACCTGCTGCGTGTCACACTCTGTCCTTCAGGTTTCCCAAGGACCAAAGATTATGCAGGAGAACAGCAGTCATACTACTGCCGGTCACTTCCAATAACCAACTTCCTATAAATGTCAACATGCATGGGCTGACATATACATAACACATACCCACACGTACGTCTTTATAACAACTTCATTACAAAGACATATTTTAGTAAAGTTATTGGCATACTTAAACAGATACCATCTCCAATTAAAATAAATATATAAACTGTTGTTAATTTTTGCCTCATAAATTATAAATCAACTAAACCATTCACAAAATAATGAAATCCAGCAATAATCTTCATTCCTGCTGAACACCACTTTCTGTGACATTTACTTGAACAAATTTTTCACAGGACTGGTGGTCAGATTTCCTGCATTTTCAGGTACCAGGATCACACCAATTTATAATCCTTCTGGCAGAGATTTAGTTGGGACCTGGGAAGGATGATTCCAAATTGAGTCCATCAGCAGGAAAAGGGGAGAAGAATTCCCGGGTGACATCCTCACATAAGAGTTCAAGGGAGCCTCTGTCTTTGTCTGCTTTGCACAGACCCGGGTTTGCTGTCTTCAAGGCATGAGCTTCCCTTCAGCCTCTAGAAGCATCCATTTTATAAACTACTCAGGCCTCTGAGGTTTGGCTGCCTGAAGTTCTGAGAGGGATACTGGCGCCAGCTCAGGAAGTTCCCACATACCTGCCAAGTGAACACGCACCTGGGATAAAGTCGAGGTTGCTCTTGGGTCCCTCAGTGTTGACCTCCCAGTAGCCTGTACACCAAACCGTGCCCCTGAGCCCACCCTCTAAGCAGGACTCTAAAATCCTCACCAGTGACCTGATGGCAGTCCCTTAGGATAACAATTTGTCATTAATTTTGAACACCAAATATAGACTAAATCATTCACACTACACAGATTAAAATCTAACCTTTTCAGGCTGGGTGTGGTGGCTCACACCTGTAATCCCAGGACTTTGGAGGCTGAGGCAGGAGGCTCTCTTGAGCCCAGGAGTTCAAGGTAACAGTGAGCTGTGATGTACTCCAGCACCATGCACCATGCACTCCAGCCTGGGCGACAGAGCAAAGCCCTGTCTCTTAAAAAAAAAAAAAATACAACCTTTTGTTGTTACTCAAATATTTTAAAAAGTAAAAAAAGGAATTAACTGAAAAGATTTGTTTCAACTACCACAGGCACTTGCCAAAACACTCTCCAAATACTATTTCAGGGATTCTCATTTTACATTTGTATAGAGCCTTTAATAGTTACCAAAATGCTTCCACCCGTGGCCTCATTGGATTCACCCAGAAGTCCCTCAGAGTTGGCAGAACTTGGGAGGATTGATCAGACAAGCAAGGAAACCAAGACCCAAGGGGTCATAAGACTTGCACAGCTAATAAGCAATAGTAAAGGACCCAGGCCTCCCAGGCTTGCTCTCTGTTCATGCTCAAAATAGAAACAAATGGAAGACCACATCTTGGCATTTTCCAAGCTGGAAATACTGAGGCACAGAAAAAAAAACTAGTAAGGCTATCTTATGAGATCTTCTATTGTTTTATTTGTAAGAGAAGATGCTAACTATAAATAATTTTTGATTATCTACATTTTCCAAAAGGAAACAAAAAAAAGAACATCAAAACTAAATTTATGTCCTGACATATGAGACTTCTCTCTTAGCAGGTTAAAGGAGGGCAACATGTGCTGATCCTACAGGATGAACTGCGCAATTGTCACTGTCTTTGGGCAACAGTGATATTCCATCAACGTTGTGTATCAACTAGGACTTAGTAAGTCAAATAGTATTTTAAAGAACTGGGATCATTAAGTGCCTACTATGGAAAGTTTATGTAAAATAATTAGTCCCTAATTTTTCTTTTATGCAAATATACCCTATTTCAACAATTCTCAAGTGCATTTTTTTCTCATTTTAACCACCCTCAAATCATGATGTATCTCTGAAAAGCAGGGTGCCCTTCATGCTGTCATACAATAACTGCCCACCAGGTGGCAGTCACGACGCAGTGAAAATCATCCATTGACACTGTTAGGATCAAGAAATCGTCGACCTCAAAGCATCTTAGATTTTATGAAATGCGTAACAACTTGCTAGAAGCAAAGTACAACTAAAAAACAGTCGATTTTACGTGAGGATTAGATAGTAACACAGGGCTTAGTTTTTTATAATCTTATCTTTAGGAGCCTCATTGAATATCATTTAATGATGAATGTCAGCCCTTCATACATATTTTTTTCAAGCCTTGCTGAAAGCAAAGAAATTGAGGGAAAGACAGATTACAAAAAAGTTATCAACCAATGCAGAGACACTAAGGTTCCCTCTTATCAATGGCAATATCAATTATAAATCAAACATTTTAGCCCTATAGCTTGTGGGACGAGTTTCTATCAGGGTGGGGAGAGGCACCAACCTTACAAACTTATCACCTACAGCCTCTGTATTAGTTCCCCACTGAAGCCTGTACAGACTACCTCAAAGTTAGCTGCTTGAAACACACAAATTTATTTTCTTACAATTCTGTAGGTTAAAAGTCCACCAGGGGTCTCTCTGGGCTGAGATCAAGGTGTCGGCAGGGATCGTCTGTGAAGCATTTAGGGTAGAGCGCACTTCCTCGCCTTGTCCAGCGTTTAGAGGCTGCCACCGTCCTTGGCTTGTGGCCTTTCCTCCACCTGCAAGGCCAGCTGCACCACTCTGGCCCCGTTCTGCCTTCACAGTTCCCTCTGCGACTTGTAAGAGCCATTGTGATTACACTGGACCCACTCAGATGATCCGCGATAAACTCTTCCTATTCGAAGGTCAGCTGATTAGCAGCCTTAATTCCCCTCTTCCATGTATCCTAACAGACTCACAGGTCCTAGGAATTAGGACATGACATCTTTGGGGGCCCATTATTCTGCCTACTAAGGTTCCTCTCTGCCTTCTATAATACTTAAAATGAATCTCAAAGCCCAGGTTTAAGAAAACAGTGGCCATTTCCCTTTTCTTTTAACCCTTGGTGTCGCCCTCCTTGAATAGTCGCCACAGTGTTCAAGGAGAGGCTCGGAGCTCATGCCTGTCTCCCCACACACAGCTCTAAGAAGACACTTCCATTTGTTTGCAGGGTGGGCAAGTCATTTTAGTTTGCCACAAATCTCTGTACCCATCACTGCCCTGGCCTTGTAATAACTAAATCTGCTACATCTTTTTACCTTTCAATAGATAAGGCCTCAACCCTCCTCCTGGGGACGAACCTCTGCCCTGAGCTTCTCAGAGTGTCTTTATTACCTTTACTTTCTCTCTGTCCCTATGGTTTATGGGAAGACTTTTGACTAAAAGACAATAATTTGCCTTTATTTTTTAAGCTGCCTACATTTTCCCCGAGTTTCTGGTTATCTTCATCTTTCCACTGTGGTTTCTCCAGAGCCAGAGGATTCCAGGCACAGACCTTTTTTCTGAGCTCTCGGGCTTGTAAATATTCTACCAAGTTATTTATCCATCTCCAGCCAAGAAGATGATACAGTCCCTGTATAATAGGGGTCCCCATTCTTCTTTTTCTGTTCATTAAGAAAATCTTTGTATTATGACTAAACTCATAATCTAGGTCCTTGACATGCAAAAACATAATCAGAATTTATTTAATGACTGTTCAAGGTGTTGAGCAATCAGGTATCAAGTTGGTCAATTAGGATGACAAACCAAACTGAAAGTAACAATCAAGATTTTATTCAGTTACTGCAACAGTGTAAGCAAGAGGCCAAAAGAAGCACTGACTCGCTAGTGTTCCATCTTCACCATGGAATGGCAGGGACCAAATGGGGAAATCACCTCCCTGCCAGGAGTCACGAACAGAAGGCTCCTGATTCTTCATGGACCTGTGAGCTTGGATGAGTTGTGGGGAGAGAAAGGAGAAATGGCCAGCAGTAGAAAGATACTGAGTCAGTGGAGAAAAGGGCCTCATCCAAGGCCCGCAATAAGGCGCCCTCTGAATGGAGGCTTCTGGGCAAGGAAAGCAGAGATGCCTGTGAGCAGGGCTGGCTAGGGAAGGGTGGGAGCCTGAGTCTTTGGCTGCAGCTCCCTCCAGAAAACTGCAGTGCACTGGCTGAGCATCAAGTCTGGTGTGGGGAGGGGACATCCCCCCCACGAGACCTTGTCTGGATTCTTTAAAAGCGAGCCTTAAGCCGGGCATGGTGGCTCACGCCTGTAATCCTAGCACTATGAGAGGCCAAAGCAGGAGGATTACTTGAGGCCAGGAGTTCAAGACCAGTCTGAGCAAGAGCAAGACCCTGTCTCTACAAAAAATAGAAAAATTAGCTGGGTGTGGTGGTGAACGTCTATTGTCCCAGCTACTCGGGAGGCTGAGACAGGAGGATTGCTTGAGCCTGGGAGTCGGGGGTTAAAGTGAGCTATGATGATGCCACTGCACTCTAGCCAGGGCAACACAGCAAGAATATGTCTCAACAACAAGAACAAAAAAGCTAGTCTTAGATTAAATCAGATAACCACAAAGCCAAGCAGCTGATTACATCCCATTAGCACCATTCTCCTACCAAAACCCTGTTTCCTGAATTTTGCATTGTCCTAAAGCCCTGGGGCAGGGGGATGTCTAAGATAGTCCACCGGAATGATCCTTGTGTTGACTGTAAAGATGCTGTTTTGAGTCCATTGTTCCCATTACACAGCATCCTCTCTTTGAGGACAAGGAGAATTCCTCTCTGGTCTCATCACAAGAAGAGCAATTGGTTTGTTTTTATGCTATGGGCTTTTTGATTACATAACTAATCAGATTTCTCTCCTTGTGTTGGCTAATGAATGAGTCTCAGACCAAATTTGTGGCCCATTTTATCAGTTATATAGGAATTCTTTGCATGTATTTTGTGTGTACTAACCTCACTCTTAGCTCCTCTTAGTTTCTCATCTTTATTTTCCATTTGTGGTGATTTCCTTGCTTGTTTTTAATTTATTTTATTTTGTTGTGTTTGTGTGTGTTGTTTTATTCTGCCTAAAATCCTTTGTGGAGTAATGCAGTAATATGTAAAGAAACACATTTGACATATGGAAATCACATCTACAATGTAGATTTGGGTAACCCTTCAACTTAATGAATGGCTCAGAAAGACACATATTTACCTCCTACTTGTAATTATATTTGGGGAGAACGTTGTAGCTCTGACACTTTCTCCACAGAATTATACAATTGGAAACAGCCAAGCCCATTTCCGACGCTTGCGTCAGAGTACTGAGCTGGAGGAAGCGGGATGGAGGGCAAACAACTCACTGAGTCCTCCTCAAAGTGTTTTGAATGTTCACGTTTCAAGAACCAAATTCTGGTAAAGGGGAATAAGTTCACTGAGAAACGATTAGAGTTTAATAAGGCCTGTGCCTCATCCCACACCGATACCCAAGGCTGCACTCTGATGAAAGGGAAGGACAAAGGACCAAGAGAGTGGGAATTAATTTGGCTTTTAATCAAAGTGATGTGCACAGAGTTTCAAAAGTCAAATTATGCAAAGATTAAAACAAAAAAACAGTAGTCTTCTTCCCTCTTTCTTATCTCACCATCCTGCTTCATGTAGGAAACAACTTTCAATTCTATTTTTTCTGATCTGTCCTTCTAAATGTTTAAATAGCATGCTTAAGTTGCTATTTTTATTTATCAATTTTACACATAATCCATGGACTGCTTATGATAGATAAGATTTTAGCTCTTCTACATCCCAGCACTCTTCACTTCCTGCCAACTTTCCTGATCGTTTTGATTAATCAACATTTCCTGTTACATTATTACAACTGCAAATATTATTTCCTACTGGGCCAAGAAGTGAACTTAATTACATTCATTTTCTTAAATTTATTTTTTGCTTATGCTAAATTGAATAATTGCCTAATTTTTTATTTGCTTGACTAAATGCTGTTCCTAAGTCTCCTTAGCCCCTTCCACAGTCTGTCAATCCAATTTCCCTATAGTCGAGCCAAAGAAATAATAGTTTCATTTTCCCTGGAGAGCTCCCTCCCAGAGCACCGTCTCCTATTTTTCTGGTACAGGGTGCTTACACTCTAGACCTGATGCTTAGCTGTCACTCTGAGAATGCCTTTCGTGTTTCTCTTGCGTTGCAGTTCCTCTTAACTGTCCACCATGTTTTCCTCTTGGTTTACTCCTTCATTTCCATGGAACACATTCTCCAGCGTGAGCTGAGGCTGCACTGAGAAACGGTGCAGGGAGGTCATTGTTTTTTTAATCGAGATGCTGCATGTCTGAACATTTCTTTATTCTACTCTTCTGCTTAATTGATAGGCTGTTTACGTACAAATTCTAGGTTGGAAGTCACTTTCCTTCATCATTTTGAAGACGTTTTTCTATTGCCTTTTCATTTACAGTGTGGCTGTTGAGAAGTCAGCTGACTTTCTTATTTCTGACCCTTTGTGTGTGACCTCTTACCCTGCCTGACCCCACTCCAGAAAGTCTTGGTATCTTTTCTTTATCTGTAGTGTTCTGAAATTTTGTGGGGGTCTTCTTATTATTATGGTTTAGCTCTTAGTGGGCCCTTTAAATCTAGAAACTTAAGCCCCCAGTTCTGGGAAATTTTCCTATATTACACTTTGATATTTTCTTCTCCACTTTTCTCTTCCCCCTTTTCTCATTTTTACCTGATAGAAGACGGGCATTCAATTAATTCCCTAATTTCTTTGTGTTTTCACTCCTAAATTCTATCTTTCTATCTCTTTGTTCTACTTTCTGAGAGAATTCTTCAACTTTATTTTCCCATAGTTTGACTTCTTAATCTCAGCTTTCATATTTCACTTTTTTGTTCTCTAAGAATCCCTTTTATAATAGCATCATGTTCATATTTCATAGACACATCTCTTCTCATGTCTCTCAGAAAACATTAAATTATAATTTATTCTACATTTTGTCCTGCTGCCTGAATTGACATTTTCCTCCTCTGAGCTCATTCTTCTCTTGGTTTGTCTTTCACATTGTCCCCAAATGTCTGGTGATCCCTGGCTACTGTTCATATTTAAGAATGAGGCACTTAAAAAGCTGGGGAGTTATATCTGCACAGGTGGGGGTTTGGGGGTCTCCAACCATCAGACTTGTAGGACAGTTCGGTTTCTACAAGGAAGGATTCTCTAGCTCCTAACTGGGAGGTAGCTTCTTGTTTTTCACCTTCTGCCTCACCCCACATTCCAATGTGCCTGGTACCTTTGAGCCCAGAGCCTCTCAGGTCCAGTTGCTCAGAAAATAATGTCCCCTCTTTTGGGGGTAGAGAAGACTCAGTTGTCTGGCTGTCCAGAGAGGGGTGAGGACCTGATGTCTAACTGTTTTTCATGGAGACTTTCAACCAGTGCTCTCTGGTGGGTCCCACTCCTCTCTTGCCTTCTGCATTACACAGCACCTCTGATTCTCAAGGTCTCAAAGTTCTGAAGTTGTCCTGCCTCTCACCGTATCCCCCTGAAGGTCCTTAGCCTTCACCATGCTCCACTCTGCCAGGTCAGCTGTCACTCCTTCATCCACTTTCCATCTTCATACTTTGTGCCTGGGGTTTGTGCATGCCACCCAGTTCATTAAAGATGGAGTCACACTTCCATGTCTCTTTCTCCTTATTGTTGTTCAGGCTAATGTCTAAAAAGGGAGAACAGAAAAGTCTTTACTTGGCCTTCTTAAAATCAGAACTGATCCATTTTTCTGGAGTTGATTGTCAAAACAAACAAAGGTGGAAACACTTAAACTTATTTGCTACATTACTTTAAATAGTTCACACTACTATTTCTTGGTCTTTCACAGTCTGCGGCATACCTAGAAACTAGTACAAACTTTGCACTAGGCAGATAATTATTTCCTTCTCTCCCACTCCAGCCTTCTGTCCATCTGTCCGCACAGCATATTTTATAAGCACACAAATCAGCATGATAAAAACATTCCTAAAAAAGGCAGCCAATCTTCAAAGAAGCTAATAGGACATGGCCTATTTCGTGGAGAAAGAAAGAGGGGAGAGAAGTTCCAAAGCAACTGAAATGTCAACATGGTTTGAAAGAGTCTGATTAGCAAAACAGACATAAAGATGTTGTACTGGTGATAAGCTTGATTAAGAGAAAAATGAAGCCTATTAGAAAAATTTTAAAAAAACACTCTGGTGTTGAAAGCTGTTCCTTGATGGGCTGGAGAAGCAAGAAAAATAATCCTGAGCCATTTCCCAGTTTAGAAAGATTTTGTTTATCCTTCTTTGCTAGAGTTGGAGCCAACAGTTCTGATGGTTTAGATTAGCTTTTAATATTTCTAGCCATTTGGGTGTTCAAATCAATGGTGCATTTCTGGGAACAGTCTGTGCCTCAGCGGACAGTAGGCTGTGGAAGGAAGGCCCTCCACGGTGGGGCACGAGCACACTCTCTCCTTTCATCACCTTGACCAGTGGCCTTCAATCGGTCAGTAACCCCAGGACATCAGCACACCAAGGAGGTCTGTGCAATACACCTTCAGGACTCCTAGGTCCCCAGGGTTTCCAAGTCCCCAATTGTCCACTGAGTTATATGCCTTTATTTGATGAGACAAGCAAGCACCTTAGAGTCAACAACCTTCCTGTTATGCATCTCAGTCATATTTTTGAAAAATCTGTAGTAGTGAGATTGAGGCAGTATGGATAAGAAACTCATAATTTTTAAGAATTTTGGGAGACGAAAAGAGTCCTTTCATCTGGAAACCTATTTTAGACTTGAAATAAACTTCATGTGTCCATTTATTCATTCACTTTACAAATTATTTACCAACTGCTATGTATAAGATTTATGCTATAGTGAAAAGAAATGGAGTCTTAGAATCAAACAGACCTGGATTTAACTCCTGATTTTGACAAGACTTTTTCTCTTTTCCTTCATGCTACCTTGTCTAAGATGACAAGGCTTTTCCTGAGCTTCATTTTCCCCACCTATAAATTTAAAATGATAACATCGTCTGTGCAGGATTGTTCTAAGGATTTGAAATGACGTGTATAAAATTACTGGCATGTGGTAAGTACATAAAAAATGAGAGCTATAGTCATTACTATTTTATTATTATTACATTACCTTCATCAAGCAACACAAGCCCTCAGTTCCCTCCTCCATATTTATCTAAGGGTGGTTCTTCTTGTCAGCCAGCATCTTAGCTTGACAGAAAGAAATCCACATTACTGCTAGCTTTTTATTAACGCCTCTTGATGAAGACTTCCTCTGCGACCACACTTTGGTCAGGCTCTCCTGAGCCCTCCGTGCCTCTGCTGTGGCCTGCCACCTTGACCTCTGCTTGCTGAACCCAGTTTTAGCAAAGAATCTTGCCAAGCCAGTTTATCGAGAATCCACCTACCCCTGATCTCTAATCAAGTTCCTCTTAGTAATTTTCCATCCACTGACCCCCTCACTCTGCTCCTTGGCTATAAATCTGCAGCTGTCTTTGCTGTATTCAGAGTTGAGTTCAGTCTTTCTTCTCTATTGCAGTAGTCTCTCCCTGTTGCAGTAGTCTCGAATGAAGTCTTCCTCATCATTTTGACAAGTGTCAGAATGATTTTTCTTTAACACCTCTCATCTCTATATGTTTATTTCTGACTGGATGGTGTCACTGCCCATAAAGACAGAGTGTAGAACTTGGCCTCCCATAGAGTTAGGATGTGTCACCAAGAGAGCTCCATTGATTTCCCTAAAGCTGAGCCACTGCTAACCACATGCCACACTGGACGGGGACCCATTCTCTGACATGGAGCCACAGAGCCAGCTCCACTCACAGCCTGAAGGAAGTGCAGGTGGCTTCATCCCAGGCTCAGCCTCATGGGATGATTAACCCTGGTCTCCCAGGAGCCAGGCTACTGCTCCTTGGCAGTCCCATGCCAATGGTCTTTGCTCTCCTTGTGGGTCTACCCTCACCCTCATGGGTGCACCATTAATTCCTCTGACTAACACTCACCTATCTGGTTTCCCCAGTCCCTCAGAGCCTGCTGAGTGACTCCCTAACAAATCTGGCAGTGCTCTTGTTAAGTGTGAATGACTGATTCTCATATTCACACTTGCAGTGTATCCAGAGCTGTTACTGATTCAGCTTAGAGCCCGCTCATGTAGCCCTGCATTTTCCCAATGATAACAGTGTGCTATAACACTTGTTAGATAGAGATGACCAGGCGTCTCTCCTGGATAAGCCAAATTTGGGTTGGGGCCCAGAAATATAAATTTGTAATAAACATTCCAAGGGATTCTTATCTTCAGGGAAGACTGGAAACTCTGAAATTCCACTGTAACCCTAGTCATTTTACAGCAAAGGAAATGGAAGTCTGAAGAGGAGCAATGGCGCGCCCAAGGCCACCCAGCTCTTCCTTGGCCGATTCAAGTCCACTGTCAGGTTTAACAACCCCCAGTGCAGTGGCCCCCCTTCATCATGCAGCCTCTGCTCAGGGAAGAGGGAGGCTCTGATGCTAGACCTGTTGGCCCGATGTTGGCCAGTGCGTGAGGAGTCCACTACACCCGTAATCACTCCTCTTGTAACATCTTACAGCCATGCAGTCTAGAATTCCTCCCATTTTTGGAAAAGGAAATTAGTAAGCCTGTGGGAAACAATGAGCGGCTCTTCCCTGTACTCTTTCTGCATATCTGTGCACCAGGCATGGGATCAAGAGAGCCACTTCCAGTCTCCAGTGACCTTGAACTAGAGTTGATTTATCCATCTGGGCCACAGTTCCCTCACATGTAAAATAGGGCAATTGAACTAGATTAAAGTCACAAAACATTTCCCAAGAAGGAGAATCCCCTGAGGTGCCCAGGAGCTGAGCGTGGAGTCACATTTACAGAAGCATTGAAGCTGATATTGCTGCAGAGGAAAGAGGAGGAAAAGGAACCAGTGAGCAGCTCTCCGAGGGGAGACATCCTGGAGTGCTAGATTAGGCAGGGGGCTCCGCTTTCGGTTCTTCAAATCCAAGTAATAAAGGGACCTCTGTGTATTCTTGAAACTTTATGGCAGGCCCCTGACTGTCACCATGCTGCTATCATTTTTATTTTTACTATAATGTTATATAAATATATACAACCATGAAATAATGTATAAACTCCATGATTGTATTATAGATTACTGTCTCAGTCCATTTGGCTGCTATAAGAAAATACCACAGATTGGGTCATTTGTAAGTAATAGTAATTTACTGATAAATTTACTGATAAATTATTTACTGATAAATTACTATTACTTACAACTGTATCAAAATACAGTTCTGGGGGCTGGAAGTCCAAGATCAAGGCACCAGCAGATTCAGCATCTAATAAAGGCTTGCTCTCTGCTTCCAAGGCACCTTCTTGCTGTGTCCTTACACGTAGAAACAGTGGAAGCGCAAGGCAGCTCTCTGAAGCCTCTTTCATAAGGGTGTTAATCCTGTTGACAAGGGTGGGGCTTTCATGACCTAATCACCTCCCAGAAGCCCCACCTCTTAAACTATCACCTTGGTAATTAGCTTTCAACAAATGAATTTTGGAAAGATATATACATTCAAACCACAGCAACTGCTATATGATTGCAGAACAAAACTAAAACCAAATACCATAAAACTAATAAAACTCAAAATTTCAATGTTCATTTAATGTGACAGGTGGATGATATTGTTTTGCAGCAACTAAATTGCCACGTTGGGGGTTAATGAAAGAAAGATGTTAGTTCAGTCCGGGTTTTATCTTTCTTTAGTCTGTTTCTACACTGTGAGTTTCACAATACAGCCCCTGAGAATGCCCGTTTGCATACAACACAGAGGCACTAATCCATCCCAGCCTTTGTAGTTGAGGAGAGCAAACCTTCCACTTAACCAACGCTCTGTCAGGGAGCAATGGAAGTGTCACTTGATAACTGTCTAAAGTCTTCTCTTTTATTTGAAGATATTAGTCTGTGTTATAGATAATTATAATGAAAACAAAAATTTTCACCCTTACAGAGAATCTGTAGATCCTTGAGAAACTGTCTGAGAAGTCTGTTTAGGGAATGTTGTTTCACAGGAAAACCTGAACTCCATTTGCTTTATTAGGACATCTGTGTTCCAGACTGGCTCTATCGCTAGCAATTGAAGTCTGGGGAAGTGTTCACATCTTTGGGCATCGGTTTCCCCTCTATAAAATGACCCTACAAATTCCACTTACCTCACAGGCTCACTCTGAAAGTAAATGAGACAATACGTTTGGAAAACGTTGTTTGAAGGTGCTCAAACAACCCTCGTGGTGCTTATAGGTGGTGCAATCATAACGGCAGGGGCAAGTGGCTGGAAATGAATCACCAAATGCTTTAAAATGTGCTGTCCAGCCAACCTGAGTAGCATGGGACGGACACGAGCATCTCCTGGGCCTTGCGGTCCTCTGGTCATGAAGCTTCTAGGGAGTAGTAACCCGGGTGATGGCTCTCGGCTGGTGAGCCAAAGGACCGCACGTTGAATCAGGGCCGTTCGTTGCTCTCTGCTGCCCTCTTGAGTACAGACCTTGGCCTTGCATCGGGCGGGGGCTCGGCCGCAAAGGAGAAAAGGCCGCGCAGGCCCAGGGCATGATGGCCTTCCGGGCGCTTCCGCTCTGCGTTTCCGTGCGCGTGTGTGCGTGTGCGTGCGCCTCTGCCCCTGCCAAAGATTGGGGAGTGAGAACGTGCGCTTAGCGTCCTCCCCGCTTCCCAGCCCCAGTCCTGCCTCAGGACCTCATTGTCCCAGCCTAGCCCTTCAGGCCTCACGTAAGCTCCTCACCACTTGAAAGGAGCTCCGGCTCCCTCTTGGTTGTTGATGGCTTAGTGAAGACGGATTTCAGGGACCCCACAGCGTTTTCTCGTGTCTGCTGACCTGCAGCGGAACGGTTTCCAGTTACACGATAGCCACTAGGGCAGTAAAGACACGGGCTGTAGTTTGAATGTGTCCCCCAAACTTCACGTGTAGAAAACTTAATCCCAAATTGATATGCTGATCGTATTTGGAGATGGGGCCTGCAGGAGGTAATTAGGATTAAATAAGGTCGTCAGAGTGGAGTCCCCATGATGGGACTATGGCTTTATAAGGAGAGGAAGAGAGACCTGAGCTGACTCCTCTTGCCCTCTCACCATGCGATGCCTCCACCATGTTGTGATGCAGGAACAAGGCCCTCACCAGATGCGTGCACCTTGATACCGGACTTCCCAGCCTTCAGAACTGAGAAATACAATTTCGCACTTTTTTAAAAATAAATTAACCAGTCTGTGATATTCTGTTATAGCGGCAGAAAACAGACTAAGACAACATGCTTTGTTCTAATCTCATTTTAATCTCACAGGTCTATTTTAATGTCTAATGCTATTTTAAGATCTAATTCTATCTGAATTTTTTGTGCTTGTATTAGATTTTTGAACACCGTTGAGGTCTGTGATGCTAAATAAGCAATGACTTGGTAAAAGTAGCTTCCTTTCTTCTTTATCACTCACGATTTCATCAACCTTTTTAAAATTTTTGTTTTTTTAATATTTTCCCCTCCCTCCTCACCCCCCTCTTATCCTTTATTTACTTACTTATTTTAGAGATGCTGCATCGTCTAGACTAGAGTGCAGTGGAACAATCATAGCTCACTGCAGCCTCGAACTCCTGGGCTCAAGCAATCCTCCTGCTTCTTCAGCCTCCTGAGTAGCTGGGACTACAGGAGGGTGCCACTAATTTTTTTTTTTTTAATTTATAAAGGAAAGAGGTTTATTTGGCTCACAGTTATGCAGACTATACAATAATTGTGGGCTTGGCGTGGTGGCTCACATCTGTAATCCTAGCACTCTGGGAGGCCGGGGATGGAGCAGGGAGGATCACCTGAGGTCAGGAGTTCAAGACCAGCCTGAGCAAGAGTGAGACCCCTGAGCAAGAGTGAGACCCCATCTCTACTAAAAAATAGAAAAAATTAGTCAAGCGTGGTGCCATATACCTGTAGTCCCAGCTACTCGGGATGCTGAGGCAGGAGGATTGCTTGAACCCAGGAGTTTAAGGTTGCTGTGAGCTAAGCTGATGACATGGCACTCTAGCCTGGTCAACAGAATGAGACTCTGTCTCAAAAAAAAAAGTAAAAAAAAACAACAAGAATTGTGGTGCCAGCATCTTCTTCTGGTGAGGGCTTCCCCAGCTAATTTTTTTAAAAATATATTTTATAGATATGAAGTCTCGATATATTGCCCAGGCTTTTCTCAAACTCCTGAACTCAAGAGATGCTCCTGCCTTGGCCTCCCAAAGTGCTGGGATTACAGGTGTGAGCCACTGTACCTAGCCCATTATTCTTTAGATGGGAGAAGTGATTTCCATATGAATCACTCAGGGTACACAAGAGGATCCAGTAGGGCTGGGGAAAAAAATATTAGAATCTTTATTTTTACATAATATATTTGATCTCATCCTTATTAAATTTCAATTTTGGACAAAGTTTTACAATATACATAACATGTTAGTGGACTAGTATAGGCATATAATTTACAAATAAATATTCATATATTAAGGAGAGACGCTAATTTTATTTCACTCAGTTATTTTGTTACTGAAGGGACATAGAATCATATCCCTCCAAGTTGGAGACCTCTATTCTAGAAGAGTAGCTGTCATCCTGGCTGTATTTCAGAATCACTAAGAGAGATTAAAAACAAAAATTATGATATGCTTCACCCCTTCCCAGACTAAGTGAAGCCCAGTCTTCAGGAGTGAGATGTGGGATACAAGTGTTTTTTAAAAGCACCCCTGGTGATTCTAACACAAACCTCTCTGCTGAAAACCACATTGTTCTCTAGACTGTAAATTCACCAAGGGAAAAACGATATCTCTGTCATTCACCATTGTATCCATAGAGCCTAGCACAGTGCCTGACACAGAGTAAATGCTCCACGAATATTAGCGGAAAGAATGAATGATGAACAAATGAGCCACCCCAGACAGCCACTGCCAACGCCCTCAGTATTTGTTTTCATGCTTAATGCTTTTATATGATTGTTTTACATGCTCAAGAACATTTTATTTACAAAATTATTTGATCATTTTTAGTAAACAGGTGTTTTGTGTGTATTTTAGCATTATTTAGCATTTAACATTTCCTATTATCAATTACACTATGTGAAAATTTTTACGCCCAAAGCTTTCTTCTGTGTATCTGATTATATGATTAGACTAGAACCTCAGAGGTGGGATTTCTAAGTCAAAGCACGAGAACATTTCAAAGGCTATCGCTACTGTGGAAAGAGTAAATGAACACTGACCCTGGAGAGGAGGCTCTGGCCTAAGGAGCAAGGGCTCTCGTGATCTGGCAGAGGGAGAATGTTCAGCAGAGCTCTGTGTTGTGGCAAAAGACCCAGAGTGCCTGATTGCCTTCTTGTCCCTGTTTCTACCACTTACTGGCCGTGACACTTGGATTCTTTAAGCCTAAGTTTCTTCGCCAATAATATGAATATTCACAGTGAGGTAACAGGGCTGCTAATTCTGCAGTATTAGATGGTAGAGATAAAAGCATTAATTTTTATATTTGATATAGTCCCAAAGGGACAAAATATTAGAGTCTGAGAGTGAGTCCCATGAAAAGACACAACTCTGTCTCTTTTAAAATATACTGCTTATCCACAAGGGGGTTTGAATGCTAGTTCCTTAGGTGAGGGCCAAAGAGATCCCACAACTACAGACTTGGGGCCCAGAGGAAGGTTTAGATATGTTTAGAAATATCAAAGGTGGGTATCATTGTTTGCAAAAGGTAGTGCTGCTGTAACGCTGCTGAAAATGGTCACAAGCAGTCTGAACACTCTGTTTTCTCTTTCTCTGTTTATTGGTGTGCCAATAAACTAGTCAGGCAAGTTCCCATGGTGCCAAGCCACTCTAAAAGGGAAGCAGCTTCCCCTTCCTGCTCTTCAATAACTGCTTACTCCAGAAACCACCAAGCAAGTGGTTGATTGCAACTCGGGAGGTCTGATTGAATCCCAAGACCATGGTGTGCATTTCTGTTTTGGTATAGGTCTGTAGTTCTCACACTTTGGTATACTTAAGAGTGACCTGAGGTGCTCTCAAAATGTGCAGATACCCTGCCCAACCACCTAGAGGGTCTGATTCTATAGGTCTGGGTTGGGGCCCAGGAATATGAATTTCCTTCAGTGACTCTGTTGTAGACAGCCTGAAATCTAGGTTTTGGGAAACACAGGCATAGTAGAAGTAGCCCTACCTAGATAGGGACCAGAAGACTGGGGTTTCAGATAAAGTATTCCCAATTACATTAACATAAACCCAAGAAGTCACTTCACTTCAATTGGCCCTATTTCTTCATTGTAAAGCTTCATTTTCACAACTAGGTGAGTAGTACTCATTCAACATGAGGCTAGTTGCTGAAAATACTCAATTTGAATCTGTAGACCGGAAATCACCACTATCACTAAAAGCATACATTTTGGCTTCTGCCTTCACACTGAGAAAACCTGGACAACACCTAGTTAGGCAACACTGTATCCCCAACATAAGCTTCTGCCCTGTGATGAAGACTTGTTCTCTTTTGTGTTGTGTGTTTTGCTGTGACAGGTCACAGCTGGCCTCCCACCAGGCAGTGTCTTCTGATTTCCTGCATGGCATTCCTTGTGCTTGGAGTTATTGCTGCTGGGATTGCTGTTGGGATCACCTTTGGAATACCTGTAAAACCTGCAAGTATGTGGTACCCCAGGGTGACCAATCTGTCAATAATTCACTAACAAGGGTATATTTGTACTCCACATATTGCCAAAACTAGTGAGTACTGATAGCGGGTGGTTGGCATGTGGTGTGTGCCAGCCATTGCTTAGGACATTTTACACATCTCATGTTTATTTCATTCTTCTTAGCAAACTTGCAAGGTGTTATCACCAATATGGCAGAGACTCAGGGTGGTTAAGCAACTTGCCCGAGATCATGTAGCTAATAATTTAAAAAGCCAGGCATCTGGTCCAGGTCAGCCTGACTCTGAAGCTTACTCAGGAGATGATTTCCACCCTCCAGGAGCATCCCCTGTGATCAGGGAGATTGGTGACACAGTGGGAACAATACAGAACAGCATTCAATTAGAAATTAGCTTAGGTTGGATGAGATGATAAATATTTTCAGTAACTGGAGAGAAGTCAGCTGGGTCTGGTGCTGAAGGGACACAGTAATGAAGGCGCTGCGGCTGGAACCAAACCTGGTGGGGCGTTCGGACTTAGACAGAGATTTTGAAAAGGATTTTCCAGAGGTGGAAACTGCCTATTCTCTGATGGGACATAAAGGATAAGGACTTTGCCCTGCACCAATTTGAGGTATGTGAGGAAGAGAGGTGAAAATAACATTGACTAGTTAAGGGGTGGGGGTTGGATGAAAAATAAGGGGAGGGTGGCGATCTAGCAGCACTGAATGGTGACGCATCCACACAGTCACGCCGTGCTCCCTCTCACCACGCCCCGGCATCTGCTCTTCCCTCTGCCTTGATGCCCGTCTCCCATCGCTCATCTGGCTGACTCAGAAAAGCTTAGGGCTCATCTCAGGTGTCCCCAGACCAAGTAAGGTGTGCCACCTCTGGGCTTCCTCAAACCCTGCATAAACTTCAACCCACCTCTTAACCACACCGTACAGTAATTTTCTGTTCTGGAATATGCCTTGAAGGCACGCGCCATTCCTCTAACCCCAGCCCTGGTACATGCATCTTGGATAAAGGCCTTCAGTAATGCATGTTGAATAAAGAACTGAGGCTTGATGTTGCCAGAAATGGTGCCATGGAAGGCTTGTGAGCAGGGAGATGATAAAAGCAGCAATGCTCGTGAGGTTTCAATGAAGAAAATGGGGTAGAGAGAAAAATGATAGATTTGAAGCATGGGAAACACACTGACTCACCAAATTGTCATGGGAGAAACAAGACGTAGGGATGTTGGTCTCCTGATTAGACCATTTTTGGACTTAGTCCTTGTCAGCCTCGGGAGTTACTATAGGGATAGTAGGATGCTACACAACAGAAGGACATAAGGGTAGGATCTGGATTCTCATCTCATTTTTCTCTTATATAACCTAGGACAAACCTCTTTTAACTTCAATACTTCAAAACTGTGTATGCTTAAGATTTCAGAGTCTATGATATGTTAGCACAGGTCTGGAAGAATATAACTTTAATGTGTCCTACATTTCTGTAGCATTGTTTAAGAGCCAAAGTTTGGAAATAATCTAATGTCAGTAAGGGCAATGGTTACATAAATTAGGGCATCTTCATACAATGGAATAATAGAAGGATATTATACGGCCTTAAGAAAGTATAAGGCAGCTCTTTAAGTTCTGATTTGGAATGATTTCCAAACTTGTAAAGTAGTGAGTAAAGAATATACTGTCATTTGGGGGGGTGTGTGTGTGTGCATGTAAAATGTTTGTAGAATACCTCTGGAAGGATATAGATACGCATACCCTGTTGAAGTTGAAGTTGAAGATGGGCTCCCAGGAAGCAGATTCTGAGAAACAAATTTGTGTTGAGGAAGTTTATTGGGGAGTTCCTGGGACCAACCACTATGAAGACCTCAGTTACCCCGCAGGGAATCCTCAAACTGGGCTAGCCCTGCAGAGTTGTCCCCAACTAAGACGACTGTGTTAGACCTTCATAATTTGTCACTGACCAGTCATGGAATGGGTTGCCCGGACAATGAAAATGATCTTGGGTATGTGCCTCTTTTCAGCCAAGGAGTATTCCGCCTTTGGCTACATCTGGCCCATTTGCTTTCTAAATGGTCTCACCCTTTAAATGGGCCATATGTGTCTCTGCTTCTCAGTCTGGAACCAGCATGCTAATTTGCTCAAGGTCAGTAAATGACTAAAATTAGTGTTTCAGGCAACTACTGTCTTGATGTTAAGAATCGTGCTAACCTATTGTTTTCTTTTAAAAAAAAAATCCCAGGAGGATCGCATTGTCATCACCCTGTTTCTATTCTCAATTACTATAATTGTTTATAGAATCTTTTCCCCCATGATACCACAATAGGCTTATCATCACTGCTACCCTTATTTTCTGTGGATGTGAATTAATGCATAAAAAGGTGTTTTCTTTTTGAAAACTCATTCAAATAAGCATTTCTTGAGCACGTATTATATGCCAAATACTGTGCTAAGCATTAGGGCTACAGAGATGAGTCAGGCTTAGTGCCCTATAGGCATTTTGAATATGCAACTTTAGGGACTACAGCAGCGTGTAAGTGCCCCTGTCAGAGTTCCTTCAAGAGAACCTGCTGCATGGAGTTCAATTAACTGACAGCCCCAGCTGGCACCTGTCTGGACCCACCGCCACATTCACGCCAAGGAGGCCCCAGCCAATAACCGAGCACTGCGGGGCTACTAGTGCCAGCCCACTGTGTATGCAACTCTGCTCGTGGGTGACTGTGTCTCAGGGACTCCATGTTGATCTGCCTGAAACTTTCTTAGAACTGTGCTGTAGTCTGAAACTCTTCCTACCCAAACCTTCATTCCCCCTCTCCTTTCGCAGGCATTAAGGGCTAGGTTCCCTTGCCCACTCTTGCTTCCTCCTCTTTATCCTTAATAGGTGTTTCCCCCAATCCCCAAACTATAATCCCCCCAAATCAGATTTGCATCTAATTTCTTGGCATTTAATTTCTCAGAGGACCCAAACTGACACAGGTTTCTTCAGATTTTCAGAGCATAACAGCTTTCTGTCTCTAAAACCACAATGCACCTCTTGGATATATGTCAGGGATATAAACTGTGATGTTATCTGCTTCTTAATTATCAATTTAGTCTCAACTACAAAATATTCAAAATGTAAAATACACTTTTACAAGCCCTTACTAACTCTAAAGCAGGTAACTAAAACATTTCCAGTCTATTTATCACTTCATACACTAATCTGGAATTTTCTGGGGATACATTATTTAGGCATAAACATGTCCTGAGATACAAGTGTTACCAATGTGCTATTTACATCTTAACTTCCATCAAATTTTTATAGTATTTGAAATTAAAAAATATATATATATTGTTGACATACTTGACTCCCTCCCATTCATTTTTTGAATGGGTAGATTGATTGCATTTAAACAATAACCTCAATTTAACTTCAGTATCCCCATGAGGTTGGTGTCGGGGCTTATCCGTTTTCATTTCTAGCTAAGAAAATAACGGAGGGGGCTACATAACCAACCCATGGCAGAGCTCGAACCGGAGCCCAGGCCTGGTGACTCTCTCCCGGGCACCTCCTATTACTTCTCAGGCAGGAGTGAGTCTATGCTTGTTTGCCCAAAGGCCAGTGGTATTACGACAAAGAAAGAGAGAGAATAAGAAAGAAATGGAAGAGGGGAAATAATGAGGAACGAAATAATGGCAAGAAGCAGAAGAGGGAAGATGAGGCACATTAGTATGTCATTAAAGCTGATGTTCGTGGTCGGGAATGCATGCATGTGTCAAGATCCACTACTTGTCTTATAAATCTTCCAGGTTTATCATATCGACAATGTAGAACAGCTTCGCAGCAACTGGGCTTCTTGTGTGAGGACCTCACTACTTGCTTGCCACCCTCCCTGCTTTGTAATGGCAAGCGGGACTGCAGGCATGGAGAAGATGAATTCGCTTCCTACTGTGGTGAGGTGGACAAACAGTCAAAATTGAAAAATAATCACCAGTAACTACTAATTACAATTCAGAATTATAATTAAAACATTATCATTCCTGAATGTTTTCCATTAGAAATAATGCCTTTGTCTAATATAGGCCAAATGCCCAACAGTCTCCCACAAAACTTGATATTCAAGTGTCCCAACCAGAAGACTTGGACATACGTGGACAAGGTGTGTGACACAAGAAATGACTGTGGCGACTGCTCAGATGAATCAGGTAAAAATGAAAATACGTAATTAATTTTTTAGCAACTTTTTGGAGTTTCCACTCTTACACTTCAATTACATAAATTAACTAATACTTAGAAACCTCCCTTAGGGATATTACATCCATGATTGAGCAATTCTATCATTTCTTGTATTTTGTACATATTTAAAGTAGATGAAATCTCTAGCTAAGAGGTAAAAAAGTCAGGTTTCCAAGGATTAAGAAAGGAAGTAATCTTGACAGCTCTTGTTGGCTATCAAATTCCTTTTGGATTTCTTTAAACATTTTGGTGAAGATCAAAGGAAAGTCTGTTGAATGCCTTTGTTCTCAAAAAAATTTTTGTTTCAACTTTGGCATTTCCTTGCTCTTTCTCCCCTAGTTTCCTCCTTGCCACTACCCCACTCTCCCGCCATGTTCCCTATGGTGGTTTAAACTTGAGCATCACCTCTGATTACCCTACAGTCTGGTAAGGCTGGATTGTTCTAAAATCATGGCAGTAGATACAATTCTAATACCTCATGGCCCCAATCAGTATATAAAAGACTTATCAGAAATACACCAAATAGATAACTTCCTTCCATTTGTCTTGTTTCCATGGAGGGCAAAAATATAAATGCTTCCTAGGAGTTACAGATAACAATGCTTTGACAACTAAAGGCTATACATATAAAGAGATCTTTTTCTTCTTGCTAGCTATCAACTAGCAAATACTTATTCTTTCCCCTTATTGAACATACAAACTCATATGGAACCGTCCTTGTTTGTGCATCAGTATGTTTTATTTTTAGGCTGATGGGGAGAGGCAGTACTTATCTTGGCTTTTCAAAGTACAAATTCTTTCACCCAAACATGTAGAATCTTTAATAAACATCTGCAATTTTCCTGCTGGGCAGTTTTCATTAATATTTTTAAGATCCAAGGAGCTATTTCTTTTCCAATAGCATCTTTTCTGGTCCATCTTGACATTTTAACAGTTATGGTTTTAAAAATAAATAATATTGTCTAGTTTTACAGTGCCCAAAGTGTTCAGGCTGGAGATATGATACTGTTTTCTTTGCCGACTGTGCCTGCATTCCCAGAACTCGCTGCAAAAATGGCATTCAAGACTGTGCTGATTGGAGCGATGAAAACTTATGTGAATAGAAGACTTTTGTAATCATTGTTTCAGAAAAGCTGAAAACTATTGTTGGCTGCCTTAACAATTCTCTCAAAAAAGTAACATATGTATATGTGTGTATCTTACTCAAGTGGCAAAGGGAGAGAAGAGCTACTAACAGACATGAATAGCGTTAATGGAGAAATTAGTAAAAACTTTAGTTATCTTCAGCTCATTTCTGAATATTTCCAAATTTTATTAATAGAATGTAGCTTTCTGCCCAGTGTACACATGGTTATTATGGGGATGACATAAGTATACTCTAGCTCAATTATTTCAACAAATAAAGGATATTAATCCTAAGAGCCTTCAGATCAAAATGTCTATCTCTTCATTAGTGTAGCCTTGGTTCAGATCCAGCTGAAACTAGTTTGGTCCAGAGCTAGTCTTAAAAGTACTGAACAATAGCCAAAACAATCAACCAGATCAGAATCTTCTGCTCTGCTAGTCTACCAGGGCCTAAAATTCTTTCCAGTATGTAGTGAGCTCGAAAGAGCAGACCTGGGCTTGAATCATCATCCTTCCACTTAAGGGGCTGTGTGACCCGAGACAAGTAATTTCACCCTTGAAGATGATTTTCTTGTCTGTACACTAAGGCTCTTTTTGGGGGTTATAAGAAAGTAAGAAGACATAAAACGAGTGGCAACATGCTTTTAAGATATAATAGCAGCTATAGGGATTGAAGACAAAGAAAATTGCAAGGATATGGTAGATTGTATTATTGTTCAAAAATATCTGCTCCCCCACTCTGAGGGAGGACTATGCTTTCCCAGTCCCACGGCTGTCTTGACTATGTATGTACCTTGCTCTGGCTGATGAACTTTGATCATTAATAATGTACATCACTTCCCAGCATAAATTTGAAGAGCCAGTTGGTTGTCTGCCATCTTTTCCCTTCCATGAGACTGGCAATCTTCCAACTAGAGGCTGCTACTGGAGTAAAGTGGAGCTCAGCCACAGGCTGGACACCAAGTATGACAAACCTTTGTAGCAACTAAAATTTTTGGTCATTTGTAAATGTAGCATAACCCTATCTTGATATTGAAGAGATTACAAAAACCTTTCCTGTTAATCCATAGCCACCAAGGCAAACAATGGAAATGAGTAACAATTTTTAGAGATTGTTGGAAAAGGTGGCTGAGTACAGCTGTAATGGGCTTAACCTTGGCCAGCATCTGTACAATAAGAAAGCTGCACTGGGACAGGCCTGCATGGAAATCTACTGCTCTTCTGTATTTAGCCTTTCCTGTAGATCTAGGTCAAAGAATTGGAAAGATATTCAAATAGTGGCATTCTCCACAAACTGGTTAGCCTGTCACAGTTGCAATAGCCACTGGGATGAAAAGGCTTCTTTCTAATCATGCTTCTCAAAGCACAGCCAGTGGACCTGCAACACCAGCACCACCTGGAAGCTCGTAAGTAACCCGTATCCTCAGCTCCCACTCCATTGCCCTCCGGTTCAGCCATTCCATTTGCTTCCGTCAGGGTCAGTCATATGTAAGAAGAGACATTTGTAACAGCCTAAGAGACAGCAAATGACTCACCCTATTCTCTGCTAGGAAGTTGGGGTTGCCCATCACTGTGGGACCTGCCGTGAATACGCGGTACAGCCCTCCCCCAACCTGACCCACAAAAGTCTGGGAATGTGCACTTGGTTTTTGCAGTTGTTAACCACCGAGACTTCAGGATCTTTGTTACTGCAGCAGCGTACTGCAATAGGACTGATATTTTCTTTCCTTTGAATAATACAATGTAAATGTGCAAATACTGTTTACACAGCACTTCATTTTGGTACAGTTAACTAGTGACTTTTAGATACAGTTGTGTACTACTTTAAAAAGATATTTGGCAAATTGCTATGAAAATGTAAAATGAATTCTTGTTGCAAATAGAAAACAATTTTCTTCCTCAATGGCCTTGGTATGGATTATACAATTACTTTAACAGCAATTTGTAAACTTTCTAAAAGTAACCCTATAGCAAGGGAGTTTTCTGGGGTGACAGAATTGTTTAGTAACCTAGTTATGGTGGCAGTTACATGTTACACGTTAAAATTCTTACAACTGTATACACACACTCAATTTTACTGTATGTTAACAAAAAAAGGTAACCCTATATGTGTTAACATTTAAGAAAAAGACAAAGTGACCCAGGAACCATTCCCACTACAACAGTATTTTTTTTCAAGACACCTTATAGAATATCCTACAAGAAAGGATCTGGAGATTAACCACTTTCACTTTTTTGAAGTTCTAAACCTCAGGTTACATCTATGAAATGGAGCTACTAGTCCTTACCTCACAAATTGAGGAATAAATGAGATAAAACTGTGGTAATACAAACAAGGCACTTAACATATGCTTACAATATAGACTATAAGAAGAGAAAATGCCCATTCAGCCACTAATGAATACTCTATTCTCATAATGTATTTGCACCCACTACGAAACCATGGAAGCCCTGAGGATTCCTGAAGGAAAGTTGTCAAACATGAGAACTTTATAGCATCTATGTTACATTACATTGTGATTTTAAATTTTTAATCAAATTTCAAAGGTTACATGCCATAATTAACTTTCTAGAAACAACTTTGTCTACTGTGTACAGGTGTCAATGAAATAAAAAATAAAACTGTATACTACGCAAAGAACTTTATTAACCTTTGTTTCAAACTTTATTCCCAGGCTTCTTCAGCTTAATTAGCTGCAAAGAATGAAGTGTGTATAAGCAAAAACTGAAAAGAGCTGCAGTGTCCAAGGGGCTTAGGCTTAAAAATATTAGAGATCTAGATTTTATCAGATCCATAAACAAAACAATTTTAAAAAGCAGTCATAATATAAAATAGCAGCTCCCAATAACTTCTTCAAGTTTCATCTTCTTCAGAAGTTGATTCAATTCAGTTTGCCTCATTCTTGGAAGCCTCATCAAAATTCTCCACAAGATCTAGGGAAAAAAAAGGTAGAAATTCTAAAAAAGAAGCCAAATCTACAAGTAATTAACAGATCTTAAAAAGAGATTAGGGAAGAATAATAATTTACCAATGATAAAAGCACTGTGCCTAAAGAATGAACATACACATACACACACACCCCTCACCATTCCCCTCAGACTACAAGAATTAAACAATATATTATGCTGGTCAATATGGCAGAGCAGAACCAAAGAATACCATGACACACAATGCTGACATTTTCCTGGGTTCCTAAGGATACCTGCCTAAGCAAAGTGGAAATGTTTGAGTCTACTGATACTCCTACCCAATAAATATTTGTCTTACAACGAAGTACATTATTCAATAATGGAGGGATAAGCGAAAAATGTCTCATGATTGCCAAAGGAGTTATTCTGCTACAGATTTTAGAATGGTTATATCCCAAGATACTCGAACAGCTTCTCCACACCTTCTCTTAAATTCATGAATTTCAAAATAGGAAACAAGGGTCATTAGTGACCCGCAGGTAGTTATATTTAGGCTGCAATATACATACTTACTTATTCAATATATGTAATTTAAGGTTAGATACCTACACATCCTTAGGATCCCAAACAGACACAAGCCAAGTCTATAAATATAACTTCCAGTTAAATAACATTGTATCACTTTTCTAAGTGTGGTCCATGACCCCCTTTAAATTATACCCAAACCCCTCTCCAACACCTCCCCAGTAGTTTTTCCTATAAGGATTCTTTATTCTCCCTTTCTAAGATTCTTTAGGCTAACCACAAGTTAAGGTTCCTACCTGGAACTTCATCATCATCATCCTCTCCAGTAGCAAGTGGTGCTTTTCCATCCACAGCTATGAAAGGGAAATATAAACGTCACTCACATATTTGTCTAAGTTTTCAATAAACATCAGACAAAAGAAGAACAGATGAAATGCTAAGTATTGTTACAACTTATATTCATTATGACAAGTGACATTTGGGATTTTATCTATAATACTATCAAATAACATGACATTCTGTTGTCTACGAATGGGTTAAAATACTAGGAATGGCCAACAAACCAAATTCCATTCCCATCCTTTCAATTCCTCTAGCCCACTGTGGATAGGCCCTGGGGTAGTGAGTCTAAGAGCAGCAGGGAGCCCTGTGGGTGCAAGTAAAACCTACACACTAAATTATGGTAAGACTTACTTGGGGAGACAACCGAAGAGGCCATTTTCTCAACTACTCTTTTGTTTGTAAGTGGCATAAGGCAGATACTCAACATTTACCGAAATGAAAATGATAAAAAAATTAAAGCAAGTGGTAAGCATCTACTTTCCTTTATTACATTAGAATGTGAACTATACATAAGAATATGTACTAGCCTCATACAGGTATCAGTGGGATACTTCAAAAGCCTACTTCAGCTCTGAAAGCCTAAGACAGTCTAGAACCTGCCTGGTATACATCAACATGACAATAAAAATATAAATTGAGGCAGAATGAGTCAATACCTAGAAAAACCTGATTATAAATAATAAGCCACATAATAAAGTCTCTGATATGCTCCTGTATTCCTATTCTTCAAAATTTTAAGCAATGGACCTCAGCATGAGTTACCATGCCCCCAGATGTACACCTATTCAACTCTGCTGTTTTCTGCTCTGAGCAAAATCCCTATCCTACTGTAATTAAAAACACCAGAATATTGACAGGCCATTTCTTAAAAATTATTGGTGATACTGATTGTATAAATACAACTAAAGAACTTTGGTAATTTATACTAATATATCTTTTAATCAATTCTAAACAATAAGTAGTTATCAGTCAGCAAAGTCCAAAATTAACATTTTAATCATTTCTAGCTAATAAAGTAAAAAATTTTCACGTCTCTGACAGAAAGTAGAAAAACAAATTCCACTAAACCAACTATAAGGATCACAACAAACTAGGTAAATTATTGTAAACATCAAGAACACTTGCTTAAAATCAGTTAAAAATTTATTTTTAAAATACATTTTAAAATCTGTATTTCCAAATTTAAAGATATTCATATCCACTATGAGCCCTGCGACTACAGAAATCTGCTGCTAAATGAGTAACTCCCCAGTTAACCCACTACCAAGAAACTCACATTGTTTGGGCAGAGCTTCTGCCAGTCTCCTTAAACTAGTCAGACTGTCTGCACCAAGCTGGTTTAAGATGCTGGGTAGCATTTCTGTCAGCTGCTTTGTCTCCGCATGGCCTGTAATGGTGAAAGTGTTTGCTGCCAGAGATGCCTGAACTTTAGGGTTGTTAAAGTGGATCACTGTTCCTTGGTTTGTAAACATATTCACCT
>CAUYSK010060969.1:0-18098 GCA_963575035.1 Avahi laniger
GTGGCTGGTGCAGGCGGATGGATTTAGCCCCGGCTTTTGTGGTTGCTTTTCTCTTGGCTGATACCACGGCAACAAATCATGCCCGGGCCTCTTTTGTGTCTTTCACAAAAAAAAAAAAAAAAAAAAGACACAGGTGAGGGAGAAAAGAGTAGTAGAACAGCAGGTCATGGAGCTCCATGACTGTGGAGAAGCCCATGGCAGGTGGTGGGGGGTTCAGCGAAGGACAAGGAGACATAGACATAAGTGGAACATAACTTACCCAGTGAGACTAAGAAAATTTCAGAGAGCAAAACCCAGTGTTGAAACAAGATATGTAAAGATGTTTTAACTAGTGACAGGAAATGTCTGGGAAGAGGATTTCAGTGGCAGGTTTCAATAATCCTTCTATTGTCCCAGTGCCTTTGATGAAACCGTGAATGACAAGTCTATCTGCAGTGAGAACAGGTGTACAGGGATCCCAGGAACTGGTTTATCAATTTCCAGTTCTTCGGCTGGTCTCTTAATTCTCTCTCAGTCCTGATCTCGATTCTCCTCTATACACGGACTCTTCCTGTTCCTTCCCAAGAAAGATTTCTGACGATTCTGTTATTCCCAGGACAAGGTTTCCTCAACAATATTTGTGTCTCAGATGACTCAGTGTTAGCTGCCATGACCACCATTCCACCAAAACTGTCCTTGCTAACGTCCCAGTTCTCAGACTGGATGGACTTGTCTCAGACCTCAGCTTTTTTTTTTTTTTTGAGACAGAGTCTCTCTTTGTTGCCTGGGCTAGAGTACCATGGCGTCAGCCTAGCTCACAGCAACCTCAAACTCCTGGGCTCAAGCGATCCTCCTGCCTCAGCCTCCCGAGTAGTTGGGACTACAGGCATGTGCCGCCATGCCTGGCTAATTTTTTCTATATATTTTTAGTTGTCTGATTAATTTCTTTGTATTTTTAGTAGAGACGGGGTCTTGCTCTTGCTCAGGCTGGTCTCGAACTCCTGAACTCAAACGATCCGCCCGCCTTGGCCTCCCAGAGTGCTAGGATTACAGGCGTGAGCCACCATGCCTGGCCAGACCTCATCTTTTTAGCCTCTCATGTACTGACCTCCTTGGACAAATTCATCCTTCTTACATTCCCAGTTACCTGCTTTGGATCCTTCTCTAATCCCTTTAAAACATTGGAGTTACTTATAGTTCCATGCATCTCCTTACTCTCTGTTGCCTCTCAGGACAAGCCCACGTACTTGTATGATTCAAACAGACATCTGTTGCGGTCAGCTAACTCTGAGTCTCAGACCAAATATCTCCTCCTGAATGTTCTGGAGGACGTTCAACAAAACTAACATGATTTCCTTTTACTCCTAATATAACCTTCTTCCCCAGAAGGCATGGGACCCATAATAGAATCAGAAACACACAGTCATCCGTACTAGATTATAAATTCCTTCCCAACCTCATGCTCTGTGTTCAGTGATGTGTTGGGAATTAGTTGACCATGGTTAACCAGCTATAGTATGTATCAACAAGGAAGGTAATTTCATTGCAGGTCCACATTAAAATAAAGTCCTCGTTAAGATATCATCATTGTTAAAAAAAAAAAAACATTAAAAGGCCCATTTCAAATTCTGAGTTTTCATTTCTCATTGAATTACTACCTTTATATTGCATTATTCTTGCCTTCATCATATCAGAAAGTTTGCAGACTAAACTTTCCTCATTCTATCATTCTTATTCTAAGGATAGAAAATTTGTTTTCTCTAAAGGACATCTTCCTACATTAGGAAATAACTGATTATTTCTATGTATAAACCTGTAGGCTTAGCCTTTCAATGAAAACAATACATCTTAATTTTTAAAAAGGTGCTCTTAACATGATATACTTTATTCTTTGCACTGACATTTGGATGATATAAACATACATGCATTATTATTATTAATTTAATTATTATTGGGGGGACCATGAAGGTTTGTCTAGAACTATGCAAAACTTCCGGTTTCCCTCTTATATGCAACCTTTCTAAAGTTGGAAGAGAAGAAGTTGGTTTGCCAGGTTCCAAACACACATGAAAACCATTGCAACCTAAATTTAGAATTTTTAAAAATCTTTTCCATATTCCAATTTGGCTTTGATAAAATCTGAATTCTGAGCTGCACTTTAAAAGTTATTCTTTTTTTTTATTCTCTATGTAGGCTTAGGAGCCTGGAAACACTGTTCATAAAGCACTTTATATCATTATTTGTGTTCAGGCTAATTTTGCAGAGGAAGTGGGCTGTTATAAAGTCAGCCAAGGTGTGTTCATTGGATTTGGTGTAAGGATTAGAATGGTAGAATGAGAAGAATGATTATTTTATCCCATTCATGAATGACATAAAGGAAATAGTCTCGCCTGTGTGTCTTTTTGGCCTGTCCTATGAGCTTAGAAACACAGATATGAGATGACTGGGAGTAATTTGTTGACCACAAATGAACAGTGATTCTTGTTTCTGGTGTTCTGGTTGTAGCTTTTTCCACCCAAAAATATGCATGAGTTCAGTTACTTTGGAAGATTTTTTCCCTTGTATCATTTAGCTATTTCTGTTAACAACACCCCTGATCTGCCCCCTCCCCTTCAAAAACTCTCAGTGGATTAAAACAATAAGCATTTATTATTTCTCATGAATCCACACGTTATCCACACGTTATCTGAGTGCCTTTTCTAGTCTTAGCTGGGCTCATTCACGCATACACCTGTGGTCAGCTGCAGGTGCGTCCAGTGATTCGGGCAGGGCTCTCTCCCAGGACTGATTCGCTACAAGTAAGTCTTCGACTCTCATCTGTCACCAGCCGAGCCCAGGCTCAAGGAGCAGGCAGGGCTCCACGAGGAGACGTGCACAAGGTCTCTGGAGGCCTAAGCTCATAACAGGTACACTTTCATTTCTGCCTCATTTTTGGCCTCCATTGAAGGGAAGGAGGACAGACTTGACTTCCCGATGGAAGGAGCCACAAAGGCACATCACAAAGAGATTTGTTCCTGTTTTTACTGAGGATAATAATGTATCCCAACATAGTGAATTAAAACAACCGTTTTATGTTTCTCACGGATTTTGTAGGTCGGCAATCCAGACAAGATACAATGGCTGTTTTCTAATATTCTTAGGAAGCTTTGAAGCCTAGGAGTGACTTGCAGCTGGAGGCTAGAATCTTCTAAAGGCCCATTCACTCACACATCCAGGACCTGGGCTAAGAGAATTCGAAGGCCAGCGTTGCTGGAGGGGGAGCCTACCTGCCAGGCTTCTATGGAGCAATGTCCTGAAGAGTCTTAGGAGCCCTAATTTTTAACAGCAGAGGTTTGGAACACATGGGCTTGATTCCTTAGACAGACTTTCATCTGTTTGAAAGGGTCCATGGAGTACCACGGTTAATCTTTCTGAGGTCTTAGCAAAGGGTTATATTATCAGAACCTTGGTTTTATCTTGATCCTATCACTTAAAAATAGTTATGAGTCCATTCTACCTCTTGATGGGGGTGAGGGGGGTCGCGGTGGAAACATTACATTATAAAAGAGGATGGTGCTACTGTCTTTGGAAAACACAGCATGTCGTAGAGGGGCACCAAGAGGCTGTTAACTGCACAGGATGTCTATGTAATTAATCTACCCTACCTTCTTGCAATGTTATTGAGCCACTTTTTGGACCAATATTTATAGAGCGTCTTCTATGCGGTTGTGTGTTGTGCTAGACCAGAGTCTCTGTCGTCATTGGCACTCGCCACCCAATGCTCAGAAATGATCTAGGCAGTTTGCCTCTTTCCAACACTTCAACGGTTCCCTTGTGAATGGCTTCCACACAGCTAAAATTTCCATGTAGGTTCTCATCCATTTTATCTTGAATATTTTCAGCTTCCAAAAAGCTATGGTTCTTAAGATGTCAAAAAGCTCTCTGGGTGCACAGAGCATCGTCATCAATGGGGCAATCTGAGACATAAATGTTGAAAGGGACGACTCCTCTTTGATTGTATTGATTACTATCAGCTTCCACTCAGGCAGTACTTACCTGACCTGCTAACTAATCCCAAAGTACACTTACCCTAGACGAAAGCAAAGGTGAAATGCAAAAGTTCCAGCTAACAATAGCCATCAATTAACCATTTTTCTGAGGAGTTTCTAATTATTTATTGACACTTTATTATTAACAATACATTAATTGAGCACCTACCAAGTGCTAAGATTGCAAAAATGGTAGGAAACACAGCCACTGCTATTGTGTGGTTTATAATTCATTAAAATACACACAATTTTTTTAGATTTGTACATTTGCTCAAGATTCTAGTGGGTTCCTAACTGGAATAAGGGGAGAGAGAAAAATCCAGAAGCAAAAGAGGACAAACAGAAGAAGAAAACACAATTCCCAAGCTTGCATGTAGAATGTGTTTACTTAAAGGCTTCTAAGTGATGTTTTGATGAAGTCGGTTTATGAGATCCAATTCTACCAATAAGAACTTTCTTTTCTCAAAATTAACTGCTGCTTATGCCTCTATAAAAGGATTAATTTTTTTTAGGATTACTTTTTTATCATATATTGTAAGTATTTTTAATCATCACAACCTTTTTTCTTTTTTTAATCTGGTAAATTTAGGGGTACGAGGGGTTTTTGGTCGCATGGATAACTCGTACGGTGGTAATGTCTGGGGTTTTTATTGCACCCATCACCTGAGTAGCGTACATTGCACCAAGGGGTGAATTTTGATATGCACAGAGACAGTAATTTATTTTCTAATGGCAGAAACAGAAGCTTACCATGATATAAACAGTAGAAAGAACTAGAATGAAAGCACCATGATGGTAAAGACTATGACAGTTTTGAAATTCCAGGATTCAGGAGAGAGATTGAAGCACAGTAGGTATTCTGCAACAGATATTTCCTGAAAAGACGGATGGGTGGGTGGAGCTGGGAATAAATTGAATGAGGGTATTCAAAATTGCAATTGTTAAATCTAGGCCAAAAATCTTCATTTGGGATGTGGGAATGGAAACTTTTAATTATTATAGTGACAGAACTCTGAATCTTGTTCTCTGGTCCACAATTTCCTCATCTCTTTAAGAAGATAATTGGATATTTAAGGTCATTTCCAGGTCTAAAATAAGGTACTTTGATAATAGGATGACTTAATTTTTTGAGTCTTATCTTCAGCCATGATTTGTCGCTGAACTAGTAATTTGGGAATCTATTTTCAATAATAACAACAATACTCATACTAACTTGATTCGTGCATTAATTAGCTAAATGTTCGAAATAACATTTCCACAAGGTAAGATTCATTATATGTGTCTTTATACAGATGAGGAAACTGAAGTTTACACAGGTAAGTAACTTGCCCAGGGGCATGGAGGTCCGAGCATGGTACAGCGGGGACCCCCAATCGGGTCTGTCCGACTCTGAGTCCATGCCTGGAACTGTTATCTATTATCCCACACAGGTTTTTTTATAAGAACTGTGTGTGTGTGTGAAAGGTCTATAACTTAAGAAGAGGTAGGAGTTTGTTTCCTTAAAGCTATGCTGGTCACCAGTACTGTTGGGCTGGACAGAGATTTAGGATTAAGAAATTCCATCAAGCATGAAACAAGACAAAGAAAAATGTCCTATGTCAATGTGTTTAGGAGTCAGCCACAGGCAAGAGGACAGATAACAGGGTGGAAGGAATTAAGAGCGTGGGGCGGTTTGGAGGGAGTGAGGATGAAGGCAGCTTGAAATTCAAGGCAGAAGCCAGAAATCAGCAAATGTATAATACAAGAACAGAAAGGGTCAGAACAACAGCAAGCAAGAGATCAGAGCACATGAAAGTGTCCGTCGACCTCCATCACTGAAGCAGATCCCTCCTCGTGGGATTTCCTGCCATGACACGTAGTGGAAGCCAATTTCAGATTGCAGGTCTAGGCACAGCATGAGGAAGCAGAATTGTCGGCCCGAGGCTACGGGGGCAGGAATCAGTAGCAGCTGCCAGTGAGCAACTCCTGACCCCTTAGCCTGCCCTCTGAGCTCCCGAGAGCTTCACTATCTGTTCAGTCCCTTTTGCGGGGGAAATTGGCTCTGCAGCATGTACCGTAGCTCCCCACCTGGAAGAGTGCAATTACGGGTTGCTGGAGTCCACCACGGCTGACGGGTTTTCCTCTTTTTCCCCCGTCAGGCAATAGTGACTCCTAGCAACCATGTATTGGTGTCACAGACGTGACCCTCCCCTCCTACCTGTCCGCACCCCTCAACACACCGATTCACCATTAGCAGAAATCGACTTTTGTAATTCTACATAGCAAGGTGCTGGTATTTGCAGGACCCTGTGCTAGGCAGAGGAGGGAAAAGATGAATGAGAGAGGATTCCTGCCTTCGAAGACTTCACAGTCTGGAGGAGAGAGAGGTGCCTACACCAATAACCACAGCTAGCAGATATGCAGTGCTTATAACAAGGCAGGCTCTATTATATTAATACTTATTATATTATTAACTCATTTAATCCTCAAAACCACCTTAGGAGGTAGTTTTATCCTCCCTTTGCAGATGGATGGGGCTCAATCAATCAGTCAAGTGCACTCGGCTGATCAGAGTCATAATCAAAGGATTGAAAAGCAAACAATGTGGCCCCCAAGCCTGGTTTTCAAAGCTAATGACACGCTGCCTTCTTATCAACAGAAATTACTGAGCGTAATTATCCAGGTAAGAATTGAGACATACAGAAGAGGCAAGATGATCGTGTAAAAAGAGTGAAGATTTGCAGTGAGTAGAATAAGTGGGGTCCTGTCAACTGTTAGATGACTCTGAACACTCTTCTCAATTTGTCTGGGCCTTGAGTTATTCACGGAGACATCACCTGCTTCCAGGTGTTCCTGTAAGGAAAACAAAGACTGTCTGGAACATACCTACCCAGTGCCTGGCACATTTTAGGGACCCGATAAATGATGCTTGCAATTGAATTTGTGGTTGTTGTTATCAGTGGGATGATAACACTGGTGTAGGGACACAAAGAAAATAGTGACAAATTCTGTCTGAGCAGGAGGAAACGTGGTTAGGGAAAGGTGTTGAGGCTTGGATAGGAGGTGGCCCTTAACTCCGCCTTGAAGGATCATCGAAAATTTCCTAAACAAGCCAGGCGCAGTGGCTCATGCCTGTAATCCTAGCACTCTGGGAGGCCGAGGTGGGAGGATCGCTTGAGCTCAGGAGTTTGAGACCAGCCTGAGCAAGAGCAAGACCCCGTCTCTACTAAAAATAGAAAGAAAGTAGCCAAACAACTAAAAACAGAAAAAATTAGCCGGGCATGGTGGCGCATGTCTGTAGTCCCAGCTACTCGGGAGGCTGAGGCAGGAGGATGGATTGCTTAAGCCCAGGAGTTTGAGGTTGCTGTGAGCTAGGCTGATGCCACGGCACTCTAGCCCGGGCAATAGAGTGCGACTCTGTCTCAAAACAAAACAAAACAAAAAATATCCTAAACAGATCAAGCGTTCTAAATAGAGGGAACACCACGTGCATAACATGTTTGGAAAATACCAAGTTTTTTGGTGTGGATAAGTGATCGTGTCTATGTGTGTGTGTGCTGGGAGAGAGTGGCTAGAAATGACACTGTAAAGATTTGGAAGAGACCAACCAGGAAAGCCTCACAAGTCATTGAATTTAGCCCTGAAGGCATAAAATAAGAAAGGTTATATGGTAACTAACTCAGCAGTTTCCTAGATCCTTCTAAACTAGTTTTTTAAAGGAGTGTTTCCTTTTCCTCCTTCTAAATATTTCAAAACACAGAAACACTACTTTATAATGCAAACGTACATTGTTCAGCAACTGGCCATGCTTAGTTGCATTTTACCCTGGAGTTAACCTGCATACAGCTCATGAGTAAATCAGCTAGGGTTAGGGGTGGACGATGAAGAATAAATGTGGTAGAAATATCCCCTTTCGTGACCTGTTGAATCGTTGCCTATACTAGTCACCTTACTTTTGACCCTGACATAAAATGTCAAAGCTTAATTTCCCCAAATTGAACTCATTTTTCCATTGTCGGTAAAATTAATTCTACCTGTGAAGAATAACAAGCAGCATATATATATATATATATATATATATATATATATATATAAAACAAGATTCTTGTTTATGCAACTATTGCACAGACTTGTTTGAAATTGTGTGATGTTGCTAGCCCCCAGAATTAAAATAAAATGTAAGCATACCAAAAAATAAATACTTCACCAATAAAATATAACTTCTTGAAAAAATTACTAACTAGAATAAGCATGCAAGGTTAATGATATCATAGTAGACAATTGTATACAACTGTTTATTTGCCATTCCATCAGCTTTATCATTCTTCTTGTTTTGATGAATACTGTTAAATAATCTTAATCTGGATTATTCAAAGGCATGCCTTGCACTTTGAATAAATGGAGTTTTACTGTACTATTCCTTAGTGAAGAAAGTTACTACCAACTGTCCTATGTGTTTCCTTTGCTTAGGTTTGCAGACAACAAGATTAATTATTTTAATCTTTTCTTAGAAGTTCATCAGGCTGTATCCTTAATCATTTTTATTGCCCATCTCATCTCAGATATATTTAATCCCATTTTTCTATATTTGGGAACACTGATAAATATAAAATTGCTTTCAGCATTCAAATATTGGTCTCATCAAAATTACATAGAGAAATAGTGTTTTCCTCTCACTGTAAAGTACATAAGTAACATGTCTAGTCCTCAAACACTATATTTGTTTTTGACTCAGTTACATTATTACTAAAGTTAAAACCTGCTTTAAATTAATGTTTAAATTCTTTATATATATCATTTATTTCTTGCTTTTCCTTTTATTGATTTTTTAAAAGATTATTTATATCTCTTGTATAAGCATGATTTATTAAGTTAAAGATCATTTTTCCTTACATATACGTCTTCAAAATCATTTATCTATCTTGTCATTATGCATGCTACCAATACCCTTCAATTCTGTATCATCTGCAGATTTCATTAACATATTGCTTACTCTTATTTTCAAGTGATTAATGTAGATATTAAACATGACTATACCTAACATCAATATCTTCATGACTAGGTTGGATATTTCTTCAAAATAAAATAGCATTTTCATCATTACTCCTAATTTGTAGTTCTTCTTCCAATTTTATTTTCTGATGGCATGAGAACGCTCAGTGCAACTTAATTTTAACTTTTAAGAGTCTATCTCAGATTGCTAAAATCAAATATGTTCTGTCTCCTGCATTTCTCACATTCATTAATGCTAATTCTGTAAAAATTGTGGACAACCACATTGACCTGTAAAATTAATTTATAAATCCAAGTTATCTTTGAAACATGACACAATCATCTTAGGAAGTTTTAAAGGTCTACGAAGTTTTTCTAGGGCTTCATAATATTGCTGATCTTCTTAAACTAAGTCTGAGAAACTCCACTTATATTTCATATGCAAATGTTAATTCCTAGGCAAGTAAGATATACTTGCTTTTTTCTAATATGAATATGAACATACCTCTGTAGAATTCAATTGTTTTTTTACTCCATTCTAATTTTACTTGCCTTCTAATTGGAATGATCATGTGAAGTATTTCTTATAGTTGGTGTAAATTAAGAGAGAAACGTGTATGTTTTACAGAACTTTTTGGTGTGTTTTTAAGTTGGCCTCCATTTTTATTGACAACCTATCAATAGGCAATTGACAAATACTTTTTTCTCTCTCTCCTGCAATCCAGAGATTAAAACCGTCTAATCATCAATCATTTCAAATCATTTAATTGGGAATGTCTCTTACATAGCTGCCAAGAAGTTTCCAGCACGTAACTAGAATCACAAGATTATGAAGTAATTCCCATAATAACAAAATATATTTCATTTAACCAAAGCCTCTAGTTTCCTGGGAAGTTTTTACCATTACAAATGAGGAAGTTTGGCACTGTGTAGTTATTTTCCTGTGACTCATTCGCCTTCTCCAAACAGGTTAAGCTAAGTGATCACGCTAATGCCTCCCCTAGGTAGGGAATGTGGACCAACTAGAGAGCAGGTGAGATGTGGGCAAGATTTGTTCCTGGAAAAATTCTCCTTCTCAAGAATTCTCACCACCGCCTCACACCTTCCCCTAAGCCACAGGGATAGGCACAAAGCCCAGATGGCCACTGGCAGCAAACCTGCCACTCTGAGGGGAACTGCCCCAGAATGAAGCCTGAGTGTGGGCAACCTAGGAGATGGAAAGCACCTGTCTTTGTGACCTCACTGAGCCAGCAGAACGATCTGGAACCTCCCGGACGCACAGAACATCTCTGGCCTTGCTCATTTACAGACACACAAATGCCCTGTCTCTGCGAGTCTGTCCACAGAGGATTTCTGTTGCACAGAGCCAAAAACATTCTAATTAATCAGTCATTGAGCATACACTTTGCAAGCTTATTAAGTATGAACATTTTTGCACAGATTTAGTAAGTATCTAGATCCTTGTTTAGATTAGGCATAAAAATTAAAGTTTTCATCCATAATGCATTTTCTACATCACAAGAGTCTATTAAGAGGAGGTTGTGTAACCAACCTAAGGTCACAGAGCTAGCAAGTGGAGGAGTCAGGATTTATGCCCAGCGGTCTGCCTCCGGAGCCTGCTGGAACTGCCGGGTTGTGCGGCCTCTCAGCAGAACAACAGAAGACACCCCAGGAGGTTTTGACAGGCGCCCTCAAGGTGGAGGAGAACTGAAAGCTGGCAGTGTCCAGAAACAACATGAGAGAACAGAGTTTCACAAAGAATGAAGTGGTCAGCAATGGGAAAAATAGAAAAATCGAATATGAGAAGAGCTAAAATGAAGCCTTTATAGGAATTGAATTTTACTGTTGGACTTTCAAAAGCCAAGTACTCTAGCAGACCAGAGTACTATCAATCTTGGGTAGTAACTTAAATAATAAATAAGGAGAGGATAAAAGTAAATGTATCACATATTTAATTTTCGAGGTAACTAAGACTGCAATTATTATTATTCTTTTATCTATTTCACAACACCAATATGGAAGCTTTTACGTCTCTAACTCTTCTCCATGTGTTCTCTAAAAATATGTGTTCTCTTAGAGTGTTTTACATCTCTCAGTACCTGTCTATCTGTCTGTGTGTCTGTGTGGCAAGGATGTACATGGGGGAAGGAATCTATTGGTAGATCCTGAATGGGAATCCAAATTTTTCTTTAAAAAATGTTCTAGCCTGGCCAGGCGCGGTGGCTCACGCCTGTAATCCTAGCACTTTGGGAGGCTGAGGCAGGAGGACTGCTTGAGCTCAGGAGTTCGAGACCAGCCTGAGCAAGAATGAGACCCCGTCTCTACTAAAAATAGAAAGAAATTGGCCAAACAACTAAAAATAGAAAAAATTAGCCAGGTGTGGTGGTGCGTGCCTATAGTCCCAGCTACTCGGGAGGCTGAGGCAGGAGGATCGCTTGAGCCTAGGAGTTTGAGGTTGCTGTGAGCTAGGCTGATGCCACAGCACTCTAGCCCAGGCAAGAGAGTGAGACTCTGTCTCAAAAAAAAAAGAAAAATAGTTTCATCAATCCTAGTGCACTCGAATATGAAAGAAAAATAAGTGAGATAGTTGCTGCTCCTCTGAATAAAAAACAAAAACTGAAAGGTTTGTGTCCCTGCTCCATGGCGGGGACCAGGCAGACAATATAAATGACAGAGCAGATAAGTATCCATGTTCTGGGCTTCTTCGCCTTCACACATCTCTCTCTTCCTCCCCTTGCCGTGCTTCGTGTCAGGGAGGACTCCAGGTGGGTGCACTCCCCAGGCTCCTGGGGTAGCTGCCTCCTGCAGGGTGGAGTGAGGCACTGGCGGGGGTTGGAGAGTAGAAGACGTTCGCTTTGCTCTCCCCACCCCTCCCCCCTCGCCATCCGACTGGCTGCTGCTACGGTGGCAGCTGCACGTCCAGTGGGCTCCAGTCCCCTTCAAGCCACCACGGCACTGGCCCTGCGACACTGTCCCCTCCTCGTTCTCTCCAGACGAGTGTCAGTAGTAGCTTCTTGCTGGGTCGATCACTGGTTTATGTCACAGTGACCTGCGTTTCTCTCGTTTCCTCCATCACCTGTGTAACTAGTTCCCTGTAGTACACTCTCGGCTTCTGTATTTCTGGTTAGATTCTGACAGAATTTATAAAGTTAGAAACGAGTATAACAGGATTCCAGGAAATCGTGGGAAGTGGTGGGAACCTTCCCATCACCTGGTGCTCACCTGTGGCCAGTGAGTGCGTTGTAGGAACATGGCTACACAGTGATCAAATCCTCCAAAGTTGCAAGAAATGCCCAATATTTATATTTTTATGTGATTTTTAAAACATTGGCAGTTAGTGTGTTTAACGATTGCAGGTCAGATTACATACTTTGTGCTCTCCTTTCCCCGTGTGTGATGGTTGAAAACGTATAAGGAAGCTTTACAGAAAGAGGGCTTAGTAACCATTTTATAAAGCTATTTTCTTGATGGTATCAGTTAGGTTAATGTTAGGCGCTTGTTGGGGCTCAGAAAACAATACCCCAAAATCAAGGCCTCAGCAGCAGCCTCGGAAGCAAAAGTTTTCCTCTGACCTTCTCCAGCCCTCCTGCCTCCCGGCCCCATCCTCAGCTGCGGCTGTCCATAGAAACCAGAATCCGTCTTCCCCAAGCAGCTCATAGAAATCAGAACCCCTTTTCTAGAAAGCCAGCCATAAACCCTAAAAATATTCCCTGTAAAAGCTGGCCGTCAAGAAATCACTTGACCTAATTTGTCTGACTGTGGGTCCCAAGACCCCCATTGCAGAGAGGGTCCCACCCCATACCCGGAAGGATGCCGCTCGGAGAGTCCAGGAAGAGTCTAGACAGACAGGCCTGGCGGGGTTCCCCTCTCAGTCCATTGTATCATCACCTTTTTGTCCAATTACAGTTCTATACCCCTTACGGACTATGTTGAACCTAAGCATAAAAATGGATTATTTCCACCGTGTCTTTGGGTCTTTGTGTGCACACATTAAATAAATTAGTATGCCTTTTCTCCAATTAATCTTTCTTTGGTGAGTTGATTTTTCAGTGAAACTTCAGGAGGCCAAGAGCTGTATCCCCTACATGCTCCAAAAAACTCCCAAATTTTAGCGGCTTAACGCAATAGACATTTCTTTCTTATTCATGTAACAGTTTGGTGCAGTTTGCTTCTTTTTGGTGAAAACATTTTTTCTACACAGTGATCCAGTGGCCCTCTCCTGGGGCCTCGAAGTTCTCTGTATCCCACCAGCAGATGGGGAGGAGAGAGTGGAGAGGGCAAGCCCGCTGTTTGCCCATCGTGGCGTGCGTTCCTTTGGAAAGAATTGGACACGTGGTCACACCTACGTGTGTATTGCCACAGCTGGGCAGCTCTTGTTCAGTCCCGGCGCTGTATTACACTAATATTTCATCCTGTATTATGTGTGTAAATTGCAATGTGCAGTTAGCTGACTCTCCATACCCAGGCTGCCTATCTACAAGAATGGGAGCCTCACATAAGAAGAAATCCAAACGGATAAATATTTTCACTACCGAAACAGAGGTAATAAGGGTAATTAAAATGTGTCCGATGTTGAGATATATTGAATAAAAAACAAATGGCCAGGACAAGGGCTAGGCAGACACATGCATCGTGTTCCGACACCGTTTAGTATTATCTTTCCTATCAGACCAGTGTGAAATCTGAGGACCAGAAGTATTTTAAGTAACTCGTCCAAAGATTCAAAACCAATAAGTACGTTCATTCCAGCACAGACTCTTTGGTAATTCCCTCAAAAATTGTGTTTAGATGAGGTTAATTCTATTATTGCTTTCCATGGAGATGAGCAAAGCAGAAGAGGTAAAATGTTTGGGGAAGAGGCAAAGAATATGGTTAGAATTTCTTATCTCATATGGTTAGATCCCTGAGCTGAATTAATCCAGAAAGGAGTTGGGCATTCTTTTTTCTTTTTTTTGAGACAGAGTCTCACTCTGTTGCCCAGGCTAGAGTGCCATGGCGTCATCCTAGCTCACAGCAACCTCAAACTCCTGGGCTCAAGCAATCCTCCTGCCTCAGCCTCCCGAGTAGCTGGGACTACAGGCATGCGCCACCATGCCCGACTAATTTTTTCTATATATTTTTAGTTGTCAAGCCAATTTCTTTCTATTTTTAGTAGAGACAGGGTCTCACTCTTGCTCAGGCTGGTCTCGAACTCCTGAGCTCAAACAATCCGCCTGCCTCAGCCTCCCAGAGTGCTAGGATTACAGGTGGGAGCTACCGCACCTGGCCCTATTCTCTTAAAATGTTTGATCTTTCTGTTGGGAGACGTTAAAAAATGAACTCAATAACTCACATCTATGTAGTTCTTACTACGTGTAAGGCTTCTTCCATGTGCTCCACATGTAGGGCCTCAATTAATACACCAGCTCTCTCCGAAAGCTAATATTAGCAGTCCCAGTTTATAGAGGACGTAACTGAGGGGAAAGGAGGCTAAATAACTTGTGTAAGGTCACACAGGTTCTAAGTCGCAGAGCTGCAATTCAAACCGAGGTACCGGGCGCCACGCCTGGGCTCTTCATCCTGGCCCCCTCTGCTTCCTCGTCGAAGGCCAAAAGCACCTACTGTATGCAAAGCACTGTGGGCGCTATGCCGCGCTCCTGAGTGCCTGGGAATCTAATCGGAGAGCCACAACCTGTCACCCTTTAAATTGATATCAGTGCTAAATTAATTTAAAGGAAGCACCATATAATAGACATTGAATTATTATTGTTGATTGAATAAGTAAGAAAGATCAGAGAATGGAAAAGTAGACCAATTAATATTTACTGCAGTATACACCAAACCCAAAATATATTTTGATTCCTAGAAACTGCATGACAGTCCAGTGAACGAGATATTGCTAGCATCCTTATTTTACAGAGAGAGACTGAAAAAGACACCCGTACCCACGTAGCCAGGAGGTTGCGCTCAAAGTGTGCTCCATGGACAGGTAGTATCACCGCCACCCGAGAGTAGTCAGAAATGCAAATTCTGAGGCCTGACCCACACCTATTGAATCCAATCTCTGGGACCAGAGCCCACAAATTTGTATCCCAATCAGCTTTCTAGGTGGTTCTTGTGCACACGTACGTTTGAGAAATATCTAGTGAAGGTATGAGTTTCGTGATAACTGTGAGGTCTGTGTAATAAATGTCGAACTTTGTATTCTTGCCACTGCACCATGCTGTAACCTGGGTAGTTGGGAAAGTTCCAGAAAGGAAATAAAGATAAAAGCTGTTCTTTGCAGCATTGGTACAATACAGGCCCGTAGAAAAAACAGTGGAGACTTTGCAGGGAGAGCCGTTGACCGGACAGGTAACTCGTGAGGCTGCCGTGTTCACCCCGTGTTTGAGTCACGATCGCGTCATCTGAGACTCCAGGTGAGGCTGGCCCACCGGACTAGGCAAAGGTGCACCCTCTGCGGTCCAGTCAGCAATTCGCAGAGAGGCTTTGCATGAAGCATTCTGCTGACAATTAACCCTGATAATTAACTAAGCTGATTGTTTAGATGTGGACCATGGGCTGTGGAGGGGGATTATCAGTGGACAGCCGCAAAAGTATCATGGAGCAGACATGCAGAAAAAGGCAAACACAGTACAAGAAAAACAAAAGACATGCTTTCTTCTAGACCCCTTATCCAGTTTTCCTGTCGATCAGTTCTTGTTTCTATTGATGAGCATTCTTAAACTCCTCCTCTGCGAATCCCAAGTGAGACTATAAGACTACCCATAATCCTTTATGGAACATAATGAAAAAGGCAAGGAGACCTAAAGTAGCAAGACATATGGAGGGGACAGCTGCAGGGCTCCATGGGAATGGTCACGGGTCTTTTTGTCGAGAACTATCAAGAGGCAGGGCTGGTGGGAAGGATGTTCGACAGAGTGTAAAGAGATTCTCAGGCTGGAAAGTCACTCCCAGGCTTCGTCTCCCAGCCTCCCATTTCTCTCTGTGTTATTCTCATCTCCTACCATGCACCACAGCACCAGGCTAGGAACATTACACCTTATAATGCCAACTTTTTTCTGGTAAGTTAATTACCCCTGGTAGCAAAAGCACTTCATCCTCTGCAGGGGCTGACTTGTCCTGAGAAATTCAAACTCTTGCTTCTCTTGCTCTTCCAAGACGCCAAGAAGGTGGCTCCTTTGCCCACACAGACCAGCCCTCCCCTGGACTTCAGGCCACTTTGCAAAGCCTGTCTCTGCCCCTGCTTGTCTTTGCCACATTCCCTTTGCACGTCCTCCCCTCGCCGCGGCATTATTAAACACGGTCGTAATGACGTTCATGGTAAATATCACCTTTCTACAAGGTTGTTCAGAGGATATAATGAGATTATGTGCATAAACACAATTTGGAAGCTGTAAGGAAACCTAAATTTTAGTGGTTGTAATAATATTATTTTTATTTGCGGTTCCATTAGGGTTTAAAGTTGTACTGGATTTGAATACTTAGTAAAAAGTTTGGGTTTCAGTTTCTAGCGGTCTTAAGGATTTAGAGCAAGGTAGTGACAGGTTGAAAGCTGGATTTTACTAATAATCTAATAATGATATAGGGAGTGGAGAGAGGAAATACCGGGATTATAGGATTAATTTGAGCACTTACTACCCAGTACTCAGGTACTTGGCCGAAAGGCTACGTAGTGATCATGGAAATTGAAAAGGAAGGGGCTGTCTGATGACACAGTTAGCCTGCTCAAATCAATAGTTCTTGATGACCAGTTGAATACAAATGGCAACAAAGAAAAATAGTCAGAGGTGACTCTGTGGCTTGGAGTCTTTGTCGTTGGGACACTGAATTACTCTGAATTTTGCCCTCATGTCTGAGCTAAGCTGGTAGGTTTGCTTTAGGAATAGGCAATCTTCTACATAATCTTTAAAATATTCTCTTGTCATTTGTAATGTGTACTTTAGGATCTTGATGTACTTTTTATCACAGCATGGGCCTTGGTTTCAATAATCTGGGTCCAAATCTCTTTTCCAGGATGAGGTCCTGATACAGCCCTAACACACAGAGGTCTTATTCTGTGCATGAGGTCTGGCTGGAATAGTGACATCTCTAAGTCAAACTGAGGGAAAGAGAATAAAATTAGCTCACCAAATCCTGCCGTTGGTTTTTCAGTGTTTCACTATTGCTATTCCCTTCTGTCTCAGCTCACTGAAATTTGTGTTTTACTTGCCCCCAAACATATAATACATGGTTACAGGGCTACAAAAATAGTCCAGGCCTCTGAAATAAATTTAAATAAATATTTCAGTGGGAAGAACAGAGTGATTTATCTCTTGCAAAAACATAATTACTGTGCCTGCTTGCACATGTGTCTGTGTGTGTGTGAGAGAGAGCAAGAGAGACCAGAGTTTATTCAATATAAACATTTTGGCTTCTTTATTTCTCCAAGGAAAGCATAAAGAATTTCTCTCATTCTGAAGGGCAGTAGTCATCAGATAATCTTAAAATGATGCTATACTTTCTATAAACATTTTTCCTTTCTAAAGTTGTCAGTTTGGTTTCATTCTGCTTTATCCTTCCTTTGGGAAAGCAAAGTGTTAAAGTGCAATCGAATTAAATGTGGGATTTTATGCTGAGGTCTCTGCCTCAGTAAATTTACATTTTGTGAGAATATCCCCAGGGAATTTCAACTTCTTCCCTTGAAAAGTTAGGTGGATCCATTCCAGTCGTACATGTCCAGTTTCATGCTCTGACGTGGCCAGATTGCCATGGTTTCGATTTAAGGCATAGGTTTCTGGTGATAATAGACATCTACATTTCTCCAGTGTTGGCCGAGAATGGGATTCTCCAAAGAATCTGACTTGAATTATTAATAATGAAAAAACTTAAATGTCCGAAACCAAACAGGTGGATAAATTCTGCTAATATTTTAATGTATTTAATAATTTCTAAACCTATACATACTTCCAAGACAAAAAGACTTTCTACATAAGAAATATTTCAGTTCTGTGATTAAAAAGAAAAATTGCCGGCCGGGCGTGGTGGCTCAAGCCTGTAATCCTAGCATTCTGGGAGGCCGAGGTGGGCGGATCGTTCTGAGCTCAGGAGTTCGAGACCAGCCTGAGCAAGAGCGAGACCCCATCTCTACCAAAAAAAAAA
>CAUYSK010060971.1:0-44455 GCA_963575035.1 Avahi laniger
GGGAAGGGGGAAGGGTAAGTTTAGGACCTGTGGCATTCGCTGATTGGTGGTAGACGGGTGACGTGAGGAAACAGGGGAGGGCTAGCCGTGGTCTTTGGCCCACGCAGGAAGCCTAGCGCGGGACTTTTCAGGCAAGGAGGAAAAAGGAGGAAGTGAAGACTGGCATAAATGGCTGCCATAAGCTGCCTTTTCACGGCCATGTTGGCTCCCAACAAGAAATCTCCTTGAATTTTTTTCAGTGACATCCAAATTCTCTAATATTTCAACTTTTACATGCCACCTTAACCATACCCCTATCCATAAGCGTGTTTTATCTCACTTTTGTTATTTCTTGTTCAATGTAAGAATTTCTGTATTTTCTCCTAGATCTCAATACAAAGGTTTCTAAGTCTTGTTGGGGTTTGGGGGGAGGATTCTGTACAGACTAGTCTTAGTTTTCTCAAAATTCTTAAGTCTTTACAACTTCAAAAATAAGTTACAAGGCCAGGTGCAGTGGCTCATGCCTATAATCCTAGCACTTTGGGAGGCCAAGGTGGGAGGATCGGTTGAGCCCAGGAGTTTGAGATCATCCTGGGAGATATAACCTTGTAGGACAGGAAAGGACAGGACAAGACAGGACAGGAAAGAAAAGGGAAGGGAAGGGAAAAAAGGACAGGACAGGAAGGAAAGGGAAGGGAGAATAGGAAAGGAAAGGAGGAAGAAAAGGAAAGGAAAAGAAAAAAAGAAGTCATACATCTTTAAAATACATGAAAGGTTTTCATTCTTTAGTCCTTCAACATAACATTATTAAACAATGTCAAAAAAGTCTCAAAGTTAGCCTTAGATAATGAGCATTTTCTAAATTACACAATGATGAATCTGATTTTTTTTTCTTTTTTTTATTTTAATAGATTTAGGGGGCACAAATTGAATTTTGTTACATGTATATATTGTATAGTGATGAAGTCTGGGCTTATAGCGTACCCATTACCTGAATAGGGTATGTTGTACCCCAAAGGTTTTCATCCCTCACGCCCCCCCCCGATGAATCTAATCTTGAATTTAAAAAATCAAATATCTCTTCTACTTCAACCACAGGAAGTACATTTTACCTGAAACTAACAAAATTCAAGGATCATTTTTTTTTTCCTGCTCCTTTTTGCCTTTGGTCTTTTAAAGGCTAAACATTTTGTAAATCTTTAGTAAATGTTTAGCTCTTAAGTAATAAAACTGATTTTCTTTGTTAAAAAAATTCAACTAGAACCTATGGATCCAAGTGAAAGGTATTCTTTTATACTCTTAAAAAATTGTGTTTCTCTAAAATTTTGAAACCCTTAGGAAACTATCTTCAGAGACAAATGCTAAATTTATAATCAGTATTTCATTTAATCTTCATAAAACCCAAAGAGTAGGTAGCATAAAACCTCCATTTCACAAGTGAGTATAGTGAGACTTAGAAAAGTTAAGTAACTTGCCCACTACTGCACTGCGGTATATGGCACAGCTGAGATTAGAACCAAGGTCTACCTGACTCTAAAGCACTGGCTCTTAATCACTTCACTTAACTAGTATCACTGCTTTAACAGTAAAATTGATGTGATCTGATGGTCTCATAGTATATTTAATTTTATAAAACAGTATTAAGTTTATGGGGATTTAGTTAATTATTAGCACTATAATGAGCTAAAACCACCTAAGAAAATAAATGCTCTGCAATAGATAGAATTTTTTTTAATTAAATGAAAGTCTTGTTTTTCAACTTTATCATACCATTTCCTTTCAGGTTTGGCTCTTTGCCCAAAAGTACTCTCAAATTATAATTTCCTGGCAAGGAGCTCTAAAAGAAAAGAATCTGCTATTTTCTCTTCTTCCTTCATCCTTTAGACTCATTTTTATTTTCTAGGAATTGTTTTCACTTACCATAAACCGTAAAGTTACATGATTTTTCTTCATTTCTTGTAACAAACCTCTGTTAAGTTAAACACTGTAACACACTTGATAGCCCTAAAGACAGTTAATGCATTCACTTTCTTCATAACTAATTTTTCAAAAAGTACAAATCCAGAAAATGTAGACAAAACAGATTTAAAAATGCTCTAACATACTCATGTCCCATTAAAATAAAAATTTTAAATAATTTTATAAGAATATGCAATATGCAATAGTGCAATAATTTTATAAGAAATATACCTTTAAGGCTCATAAATTTTAATCCAGTTCATTACAAATATTTTAAATACTTAACAACCATACCTAGTTTTGAGAACTAAAAAAGGCAACAAAATCTTTAATTGATTAAAAAAAAAAAGAGGATACATCTATATGAAACTTACAAAGGTCTACCCATGAACCTGCCATATAGAAAAATCCATGATTGGTGCCAAATATACTACGTATACTTAAAAGCTGACTTGACTCATATATTTTCTACATTTATTTCCCTAAACTTCAAATTTTAAAGATAAAAAATGAGGATTTAGTCTCTATACCCTCACAACTTCCCACCCCTCACCCTAGAAGAATGCTATCGTTAACTGCAATAACCCCAAACATTAATACATTAGTAAAAATGTAATGTCAAGTAAGGTTTAAACTCTTGATGGCTGCTTAATTTTTATAGGCTTTCATGACTAGAGATATTGGGAGGGCTGTGGAGGTGGTGGCCGTTTTCAGCTGTTTGTACAGATGGATACTATTTTGCTTGATTTCTCAGTGGTATCTGATTACACAGCAACAGCACATATGAAGTCATTCCTTAGTATTTCACTGTTGTTCTTTGTACACAAATTGAGGGGAGGAGACTGAAAAACAGTTCATGATTTTGGTGCTTTGTGAAAATAATTTTTGGTTTTTTAAACTGGGACTATTTTCACCTGTTTGGTTTTTTAGGAAATGAAAATCGCAACTGGGCTCCGTGGCTGTCCCCTGCAGTCCCTGCACTTGGGAAAAAGGAGGCAAGAGGATCATCTGCTCCCAGGAGTTGGAGGCTGCAGCGAGCTACCATCACACCACCGCGCTCCAGCATGAGCGACAAAGTAAGACACCTCATCTCAAAAAAAAAAGAAAAATTAAAATCGGTATTGTAGCCAATGAGGTATATCTAAGATGCAATTATTGCTAATTGAAATGGAAATAAAATTTTAAAATCCCATATGTATTTGACAGAAAAAAAGATCATTATAAGACAAATAGCCTAAATACCTCACTTACAAATTTAATACTAACAATATTTGTACAGGTATAAATATCCTCTGAAACTCCAATTTCCTTCAGAAATACCACAGGTCCTTAAAAATCTAAGCGATGCTCCAAAATGACAGAAATTTGTTTTAACCTTGGGAATTTTGCAGGCTTTTTAAAGTAAACTTTTGACAAGAAAAAAATTATTTTCATATAAATTTTAGAAACTTAAAAAAGTCTGGCATAATTTTTTCACTCCTTCTTTACTGTATGATAATGTTCTTCTTAATCAAAAGATTAATTTGAAGATGTAACTGAACCCAGAAGAAAAAAGGCCTCTGGAAAGCAAAAACTGACACAAAGAACCTGTACTTCACCTCAGAAAAGGCAGAGCTACTGTCAGATCAGATAATTATTTCTAAGACGAACAGCAGTTTAGAGAAGACATAGCAATGAGAAATGACAGATAACAGTAAACGAAAAAGACAAGACTGGGATGGGCGGGCGGGAAGAACAGCTACATGCGGCAACAAAGTTTCAAATACACTGCCAAGAGCACACTTACTGTTTCAGTGTGTAACTAAAATTAAAAATAAAAAATAACATTCAGTCCTGGAGAAAGCAAATGATTAGTCTCAGAAGACTGGGTGATGTGTCTTCGTTTTGGAATGATTTCCATCAAAACCGGTTTTTTTAAAAGTGTTTAAAATGTTTTAAAGTACAATGCTTACAGTAGTTTTCTTTATCTGAAAAATCCATCACGTGATACATCCTACTTTCCAGTGATGCTAAATATCTTTAAAGGTATCACTGTATCACTGTTTTGGCAGGCTCCTTCACATCACATGAGTTGTTTTATGAATACTAATTAAAACTAACTAATCAAGCGCTACAAGTCAGTAAAGGGGAAAAAATCCCCCCTTGGCCTAGCTCTTGAATTCTTTTATAAAAAAGAAAAAAAATAAAAATAAAAATAGGAAATATACAATGAGAATCAAGCACATAGATAGAAAACTCAATGTGCCACGAAAAGAATGTCATCAAAATATTTTCTTCTCAAGAGTTAATTAGTACATTATTTTTAATTTCCATTGGAATTTTATGGAATTCCAAAGCTTAATGTGAACTCTTGTTTCTGGTATTTCTTAGAAGTTATGTGAACTATTAATTTTATCCAGAGCGATCATTTCTCTCCAACCTCTTTCCAGGATCCAAATCTCACTGATTATTACCAAAAAACTTGCAAAGATGATCATTGGAAAGTGGTTACTGATTGCTATTTGATTGCAAGATAACAGGCTAATTAATTCACATGTCAACTTGTAGGTGCAATCTGATGTCTTTTAATACAGTAAGTAATTATACTAAAACTAATTCTTCCTAAAGTTACATGACACAGTGACAAATGCAAATTATCAACTGTGTTACTGAGATAAATACCTCATTTTATTTATTCAAAGCATGATAAAACTTAACAAGAGGGGCTAATATAGAAACTAGAAAGGAATAACGTATGACATTTAATATCTGAATGTGTTTCATTTTGCAATTCATCATACTACAGTTAAGGCTGGATTTATAAAGTAGCCTTAAGATGCCCTTAACATTTCATGTGTTTGTATACATTTTTATGTATACAAGACAAGGCAGACTAAAAGTTCCACCAAAACAAAAAGGCCTAAAATCTGATCTTTTCAATAGTGATGTTGCTTGGCTTGGATTTTCATATTTTCTATCTTTTTCATTTAAGAAAATAAGACACTAGGTCACCTGAAACATTTAGAGGTGAGAAAAAAGCAAGACTGAATATTAATAGTAGGTCAAAGGACAACCAGAGTAAATAAGCAGAACATAAAGATAAAAGTCCACTCTAAACAGTCTCCACCACATAATAGTCGATACATGCCTAATTTCTGACTCAAATTTAGAAGATGAATGTGTGGTGGAGATATTATCCAGAGAAAAGAGCTCAAAACTACCAGTGCCATCACATTTTGTGATAGACTATCCCATAGTTTGAAAGAATAAATCAATTCTCCTATCTATGAAAAAACCCTAAAAAAATAATGATATGAGCACCCAGATTAGGATTTTTTCCTCACTAAAAGAAGCCAGACTTAGAGAAATGGTTGATTCCAGATCTGGGGCAGGAAATGTACAAGATGAGTCCCAAATACCTTATCACAACAGATAGCAAGTAAGCTATCAAAGACCACTAGGGTCACATTGTCTCCAGAAGAGACTCCCACTGGCCAAACAATAGGACAATTTGAGCTTCAATGACAGTTACTGCAATGGATCAAAATCCATCAACTCTGTTTAAATCCATCAGCTCATAATGGCATTTAAAATTAAAAAAAAAAAAAGAAGAAGGAGAACTGGTCAGCTTTGGAGGAAAATAGGGGAATTCATTATCTTGAAAAATTTTAAATTAAGGGAAAGAATCGAGCATTTATCCTGTCTTTCCTCTATAAAGGATACCACGGGTAACAAAACAGAAGATGAGGGGAAGTGACTCTTTATAAAAACATTCCAACTAATAAATGAAAACAAAATGATGTATTTAGAATTTTACTATTTTGCAACACCCAATGAATTAATAAAAATAAACACTAACCATCAACAGCTGCAAACATCACAAAAAAGACAATCAGACATTAAGAGATTCCTATAGTCTTGCCAAACCCCACCTACAATAATGCCTAAGGGATCAGACTTGAGTCTGATCCATCTCTGGATCCAGCTGTCCATCTGCAAGAAATACAGAGAACAAAGGAACATGTTGAACTGCACCTTGAGAAAGCAATCAGCAAAATTCCAGACTGTGGGACACTATAAACAGCTTAGGTTCTTCAATAGGAAAAAGAAAAGAAAAGGATGCAGGACTAACAAAGATTAAAAGTAACAACTGATATCAAATACTTTTTTTTTTAAAGATAGCAAGTTACCAGCACACCTAAACATTTCAACACCTAAAAAAGGCCAGGTATGTTCCCCATTCTCTAATCTGGTAAAAAAGAGGTTAAAAACAGAAGTCAACATCCATCATTTCCTCCCTAAGAGGAAGCAGACTTCCTCTTCTAAGGAAATGACCTAATAACATATTTTGGGCCAAGCAGATTCACTTTCCTGGAAGTATGGAATTCCAAGAAAGAGACTATAGATACCTAAACCTGTTCCTCTCCCAGTCTTACCCCACCCCCCCAGTTGCTCAAACACAAAACGCAGAAGCCAGGATTGATTCTTTTTTCTTCTTTCTTCCTCATTCCCAACATCTAGTCTACTGAAAGTCCTTCATTTCTAACTCCAAAATAGAACTTATACCACTTCTCTCCATCTCTACTGTTTCCATCATCTCTAACCACAAACTATTGGAATAGCTTCCCAACTTGTTTCTCTGTTTTTATTCTTAACCTTCTACAATCTACTCTAACCAAGGCAATCAGAATGGTCTTTTAAAAACATAAATTGCTTAAAATCCTGCTTAAAACCCTTTAATGACAAATAAAATGGCACTCTGACTGAAATCCAAATTTCTTTCCACAGTCTGCATCATTGAATCCCTGCCCATCTCTCTGATCTCATCTCTAGCCACTTTCTCCCATTCTACAACCCAACCACAATGGCCTCATTTCAATCCCTCCCACACACTAAGCTCTTTCCTACTTCCAGGTCTTCTCACAGCTTTTCCCTCTGCCTGGAACACTTTTCCCCTGCTATTCACATGGATAATTTCTCAATGTCAGGCCATAGTTTACATATCACCTCCTTAAAGCCTCCTCCAGTTGACCTATTATCATTTTTCTGTGTCAATACATGCTACTTTTATCTTTCATAACTCAAGCTCCAACAAAAGTGTATGCTCTATGAGGGCAAAGATCCCATCTGTTTCATTCATCAATGCACTCAGCACATGGAATTTGGAAGGTAGTCAATTAATAATTACTGAATGTACGGATAAATGAGCAAATAAATGAACTCAAGGCTGACAGCCAATTTCTGCCAAGAGCAGTGGTCAGTAAGTAAAGAAAGCCAGTTTTCAGAAGAAACAGGAGAATGGAGCACATAACAGAGACATGAGACTGTGTGGCTCTAGAGAGAGTCAAGGAAATTAGCTACCTATTATCTTCAAGTTTAAACTTTCCTGAAATATATAAAATATTGACCTAAATTACAAAAAGAAGTTTAACGGGCATTCCTTTCCAATTATACAAGTCTAGGTCTCATGATTTCAGAAAACCAAAAATCCTAAAAATGAAAAGATAATCTAGAGAAAGAAGACTATTCTATACTTTGAATATAGACACTACCCTGTTCTTGGAATCATAAATGTTCAGCGATTGCCCCAATCATCTAAATACGTGTGTGTGCATCAAGATTCTGAGATATGACAGATCAAGACAGCTGAAACATCTGAAAATCTCACTCAATTCACCTCTTTACTAAGATGTTTTATATTATATATAAGTATTATATAAATCTATGGACTAATTCAAAACCTAATACAATACTACCTATATTAATTATAATTGTTAACAACTATCTGTAATTCTCATTTGGCTATGAAGTCATTTTTCAAGACATATCCTTTGATGTACCTTCAGAAATTCAAGGTAATCTTCACTTTAATATTCATGTATGCAAACAATAACTTTTTTTCTGTTGAGACAAGATCTCACTCTGTTGCCTGGGCTAGAGTAGTGTGGCACCATCACAGTGTACAGCAATCTCAAACTCCTGGGCTCAAGCAATCCTCCTGCTGCAGCCTCCTGAGTAGCTGAGACTACAGGTGCATGCCACCACATCTGGCTAATTTTTTTATTTTTTGTAGAGATGAGGGTCTCACTATGTTGCTCAGGCTGCTCTCAAACTCCTGACCTCAAGCGACCTTCCTGTCTTGGCCTCCCAAAGTGCTAGGGTTACAGGCATGAGCCACCACACCCTGCCTGAACTTATTTTTAATATTCATGCATGTCTGCTGATATATTTGCTTTCACTTATTCAACTTGAGACTCTATGTAAAAAAAGAAAAAGTTGTCATAAGACATTTCAAATATAGAATCTTTGTTCTAAGAGCTAAACGCTTCCTTAAATTAGAATAATCTAAACATACATGAAGCAATTCAAATAAAATCACAACAAAAAAGAAGCTTGAGGCAAAACTAAAACAAAGTTTCTATTACATTAGCATAAATTTTCTCTTTAGAAGAAAAATGTTAAGACCTTTGGTTGTTGGAGAGGGTGGAGCTGGTAGGGAGTCAGAAATTGAGGTCATCATAATTATAGTTGAATGTTTCCAATGCATAGGGTCAGTCTACACCAGAAGGCAAGCGAGACTTTGCCTCTTAGCAACCTTCATGTACAGTACTACATTTTCCTTTATAAACTGTCACACATCACACATAATCATTTTGCAATTTCCCATACTTTAATTGGGATATAGACACAGTGTTCAAAATACAGGAGTTTTTAAATATTAGTCTCCTCTCTCCGCTTCAACTCTTCCCTTTCTAGAATCTTAAAGAATAGCTCTATTATGTATACTGGTTGTTACAGTAACACCACTCTGGATTCCTTTGGCAATGCCATCATCTAAGTTATCAGTACAGACATGGAAATGAAATGAGTTTCCTGACTGTCCAGATTATATATATCAACAATGTTTTTTCAAACTATAGATCACAACCCATTAGTGGGTCATGAAAATAATTTGGTACATCATGAGGAGCACTTTTTAATGCAATAAAACTGAACAGAAAATAGAAAAATATCAGAAAATATCACACACAGCATTTTTATGAAAACTTCTCTTTCAGTTTTATACGTGTGTGCGTGGGTCTGTACTGAGTCTCGGTATAAATTATTAAAAATTTTTCTGAAAGCCAATAATATATGATGGACTGAAGTAGTAGTACCCCTAGTTCAACCTACATACTTCTTTGAAACAAAAACAAATCAAATTCTTCACAAATTCTAAGCATTTATTTTTTTCCCCTTACAATCCAAAAAAGACGTGTTTGATTTAAACCTTTTATTATTAAGATTTATTAATACGTACTTCTGGAATGAGCACTTAGATTACTTCAGAAAAGCAAATTTCAACCCAGCTTGTGTTTCATGTATATTCACCTTTTTCTTTACATTTCTAACAAATACTTTAATACTAGTATATTCTATACCTCAGCTCCTTAAAAACAATGATAAATTAATCATTGCCTAGAGTCAACTAAAAACTAGATTCCCCTATTGTCTTATTTTTGTTTTGTTTTTGAGACAGGGTCTCCCTCTGTCACCCAAGCTGGAGTGCAGTGGCATGATCATAGCTCACTCCAGCCTCATGCTCCTGGGCTCAAATGATCCTCCAGCCTCAGCCTCAACCAATAGTTGGGACTACAGGTACACACCACCACACCCAGTTAATTTCTCTACTGTCTTAATGTGCAACTACAGTCTGCTTACCAAAAGCTACTGCAGATTTTATTGTTAAATTCCCTCTCTCCAAGAAGGAAGAGCCAATTGACTGTTTCCATCTACAGGACCTAGACCAATCCTATTGAAGTTGATGCCACCCTAAATTAATCAAGAAAAGCCAAAGGGAAGAAAGCATATGCTTTAGGGACCAAGTTGTCATTTAAAGAGATGCTCCTGTTTGTTCAGTTCTTTTCTCCTTGGACTACTTTGAACATTTTGTCCACTTGTCTGCCTCTAAAATTAGAAACTTCCCCTAGGGCCTCTACCCTGAGGCTGCTGTCTTTGTTTTGTTTTATTTTGTTTTGAAGAGTTCTTAAGAATTCATCTTCTCAAGGATAATTCCAGCTTTCCACTTAGTGAATCTCGCTGATAATACATACACAAGAATTTTACCTTCCAACATTCCAAGGACACAAATTAAGAATACAGATATAAAATGAAGTCCACCCCTCCTCTCACTGCAGTGTCTTAATGATATTCCTGATCTCCTACTATCAACTTACTGGGCTGTTGCTGTGCCCCCACCCAATTCAATTCTTGAGAGTTCTCTCACGTATTCCTGCATTCCTAATCCCTGGCCTGAGGTCAAGGCTACAGATGCTACAGGCTGAGGGGGCTCTTCATGCTGAGGAATACATGAATACTTTCTACTTTAGCCTCCTAGATCTTTATCCCTTTACCTTTGCTTTTTCATTCCATAGTAATCTATCTTCTGATAATCCACCCATTCATAGCAACATCTGCCCTTATGAAATAAGTGTTTTCTTACCTTCATTTTTCACTTATGTGAATGCACTTTGTAATCTCAATCTTCTGATTTCACTCTTCAACTTTACTGTACTTAAACAAGCCTTTCACACTGCTTAAAAAAATTTTTGCCACAGAATCCAACTACAGCTTAAATCAAAGAACACGCCTCATCTATCTTGAGAGAAAGTACGCTTCAGTAGCTTACTCTGATTATCCTTCCAGTGTTTTCATTGTTCCACACTAACTTTTCTTTCAACTTTTGTTCCAACTTCCAACTTTTCGTCCAACTATACCTAAATAAATAAATTTTAAATAACTACTAATCTTATAATCTAGTTAAGGAACAAGGCCTATCTGGTAAAGTATCTCTCTCCAGCAAAAACAGTCCGTCTTCTCTTTGACAAGTATTAAATATAACTACCTACCCTCCAACGACCAGAGTTCTTATGCTGCCCACTTGTCCTCACTGAAACCCATCCTCCCTTCTATGAATGTTCTACTTGGTGAAGAGCCCATGTTCTGGTCATTTCCCTGTCTACTTATCAAAGCTTACCTACTCTGTGGTCATTTATCTCTCAGCTAGCAATTCCCCGATAAAGAAATCTGATAAACTCAACCTACCAAAATGCTAATACTTAGTATCCTTTAATGGATTTCCCTTCCCAGAGAGAAATCCTTTTAAAAAGGATTTCTGAAGACCTCTATGACAGGCCTCTTAGGGAAATCTGGGGAATCTAAAAGCCATTCTGGTACCTCAAGTCAGTGACATGGATGACCACATCTACTGCCTATGTTTAACACAAGTCTTTTTGGAGAGACCAAATCAACAAATGTGAGTGTGAGGGGTGCCTTATATATCGTCTAGGAGGGTGGTCCCCAAATCCTGGCCCATGGCCTGTTAGGGACCAGGCCACAGAGCTTCACCACCCCTGCTCACCATCAATGGAAAACTGTCTTTCATGAAACTGATACCTGTCACCAAAAAGGTTGGGGACCGTTGGTCTAGGACTCTGAATCATGATTCTTGAACCTGGCTACAAAACAGAATCTCCATCTCCCAGAGGAAAAAGAATGATACCCAAAGAAGCAAATTTCAAAGTCAGTGGCAAAGCTGGGCCTAACACCCAGGCCGAACATTACGTCAGTGTGTGTGTCATATATATATGTGTGTGTGTGTATAAACAACATAGTAAAAATATAAAGATATATGCGAAGAACAAATATTCAATTCAGGACATCCTCCCTTTGGAGGATGGGAAGGGAATGCAATTGAGAATAGATACACATGGGGGTTTCAAATGTATTGGTAATATTTAATTTCTTCAGCTGTGTGGTGATACATAAGTATTTATTAAATTACTCCCCATTATCTTTTGTTTTTGTTTTGTTTTTGGAGACAGGGTCTCACTCTGTAGCAGTAGCCCAATCATAGGTCACTGTAACCTCCAACTACTGGGCTCAAGTGATCCTCCTACCTCAGCCTCCCGAGTACCCAGGACTATAGGTATGCACCACCATGCCCAGCTGACATTTTAAAATTTTTTGTAGAGATGGGGTCTCACTATATTGCCAAGACTGGTTTCAAAATCCTGGCCTCAAGTGATCCTCCCACTTCTGCACCAGCCCCCATTATCTTTTAGATGTCTATAATTTTGTAACAAAAAAGAAGAATAGGAAGATGGCCTATTATCAAATGCATATCATATCAGAAACACAGAGAAATATCTTGGGCTAGAAAACACTCAGAGAAGATACTTTATGAGGCAGGCCTTGAAGGAAGAATAAAACAGTTTATTCTTCAGGCAAAAAATAACACAAACTTTTCTAAAGGAAAAGTGTGAACAAAGGCAAAGTTGGGAGTACCCACAGCCTACAATCTAAATAAAGAACAATAGGGAAACTTCATGAGGACAGATTCATCTTGGAGAACAGTAACTGAAGGCTGGGGGTTAAGACTGACACCAAGAGGCTTTGGATACTAATTACACAAGTGTACCCCTAATAAAAAAAAAAAAACTTTTAAAGAGTAGTATGATTAAAGTGATGTTTTACAAAATAAATCAAAAGAAATGTGCAGGATGAACTAAAGCAAACTGTGTTCTATGGAGCATTAGGAAGTTCTGCAGGACAGCAAAAGGGGAAAGGAATAAGGGACTGGGAACTAAATCCTGGTATCTTGACCCTATTCCAAACAGAGTTCTTCTCCTGTTAAAATGTTTCTGCTATTAAAGTATTTTTGAAAACCACTAGGCTAAAGTGCCTAGTTGGAAGGTACTGGTGTAATTCAAGTGTGAAGGTCATAAAACCCTGGAATAGGATAGCATTCTTGGGAATGAAAAGGGGGGAAAAATTAATCCAGACTTTTCGATAGAAAATTTGATTGGCTCTAGTAAAAAACTAGATGGGATAATGAAAGAGTAGACCTACATGAAAAAATGCCAACTGAGCAGCAGCTGCTGGTCATACAGACTTAACATCAGCAACATAGATAAGACTTTTTTTTTTTTTTTTTTGAGACAGTCTCACTCTGTCACCTTGGCTGAGTGCAGTGGCATGATCATAGCTCACTGCAACCTCAAACTCCTGGGCTCAAGCAATCAATCCTCCTGCCTCAACCTCCCAGGTATCTGGGACAAGCATGCATTATTACCACCCTCCGCTAGTTTTTCTATTTTTTTTTTTTTTTTTTTTTTTTTTTTTAGTAGAGACAGGGTCTCACTCTTGCTCAGGCTGGTCTCAAACTCCTGACCTCAAGAGATTCTTCCGCCTCTTGCCCCCTCCAAGAGTTATAGGATTACAGAAGTGAGCCTCCACGCCCAGCGATATGGTCATATAAAAGTGTGTGAGCACTAAGGAAGCATTACTCAAGGCAGAAAAACAAAATGGCATTCTTACAGGGACTAAGAAAAGAACAAGCAAAGGGGACCAGGAGATTGTAGAAAAAGATGACCATTACATCATGGAATATTAAGAAAGAAAGTTTCAAAAGGGGGCATAATGAGAGGGTACACAGCCTCCGGAGCCAATCAGACCCAGAGCTTTGGCACCTTCTTCACTTGACTCAAGTTATTTAACCTCTCTGAGTCTCATTTAATAGGGAAAACATGAATTAACAACTAACATTACTGAATACATTATGGAGCACTGTCCTAAATGCTTTACATATGACCTCATTTAATCCCCACAATACATTTTACAGATGAAGAAATTTAAATTTACAACTAGCATAGTAAGTGGCAGAGCCAGGATTACTATTTCTTAGAATGATTAAATAAAGAAACGTATATATAAATTTCCTGGCAGACAGTATAACCTCAAAAATGGTAGCTATATATTTTATTATTAAAAGGTAATGATCCATAGGGCAACATAAAAACTGCCAGTAATTCCTGTCATAGCCTTCCATGCAGCAAACTCTCTCAGTGTCCTCACCTCATCTATACGATTAATGCCTATAGTTCAACCTACTCCATAGGCTTGCTGTGAGGATTAAATATTAAGAATATGAAAATGCTATAAAAATTTTTGAGATATTCAAATATAAGGGATCACTATCACATATCTTTGTTTTTGCTCATTAGTTCAAAATAAGTCTCTCTGAAGAAAGTTAAAAGTAAGTCTGTTAAATACGCAACCACCACTTTGAAAAGTATAAATCGCCATGGAATTACCACTCACGCCTATCCCTGATTCCCCTAGGTTCTCTGATGTCTCTGCAAGGGCAGGGATTCTGTACACCTATAATGAAATTCTGATAACTTACAGCAGTGCTAATCAATAGAGAGGGCTGCTACTTCAATTCAGAGTTGTTCAAGTTGGCCTATGACATTATCTCACAGGTTCCCCCTTCCAGTCCTTCCAGAAAAGAAAAAAAAAGTCCCTGATTTTCTTCTATAGTATTAAAACTGGCTGTCCAGTGAGTAGAATACAGATACCTTACAAAATGCTAGAAAACAATCTATTAACTGACTTGTTTCAAGGTCTCTGACAGCAGGTCCCTTTTGGAAAGCACTCCACGCCCTCCCTTTTTTAACCTGAACAAATGGCTTTCAGACCTTAAGGCTCACACAATTCACAATAGCTCCCAACGTTCCTACCTTTTCAATTATTCCATGTTCTTGAATACAACACTTTTCATCTAAAGATCTCTAGGTATCAAAGCACATGAACTCTTTAATCTTCACAACAGCATTATCTGGGAGAGAGATTAGTAACCTTATTTTATAAATTAAAAATGAAACACTGAGGTTAAATGTTTTATCCAACATTAAATACTTAGCTGATTCATTCTTGGGGGTAAAATGCACATTATGAACTTATATCAATGGACAACTTTGATTTAGACTCATAAAATCACTGCAAAACATCATTTCCAATACACATATCAAAGATTAAACATAAACTAACAACACCATACCACGGTATCACTATTTTTACACATAAAACTATATTGTGGGAGGTTCTAATTTAAGATTGCTACAGTCTTGCATCCATAAATACTTTTGAACTTGGGGAGGGGGGAGTAACACCTGTCAGTGCAGCATATCCACAACAAGTTTTACAGACTGTGTAGCTATTAATATCTAATTCTTTAAACTGTTAATAAGCAACCCACCTTCTCAAAAAAAAGGCAATATTACGAAGAACGTTTGACAAGAAAGCCTACATGGCTGTAAAAAGACCAGTAGTTTCCTAGTTTTGGTCTCCCGGGCTTCGTGAACTTGCCACTACGGAAAACCCTACCCGCCCCAAGAGGTCAGGCCGCCGGGAGCCCGGCGCTGCCCACCCAACCCTGCACGCGCGCCAGGGCCCGCCGGCCGCGAGCGGGGCGACGCTCGGCCTCCCCTCAGCGCCCTGGCCTCGTGGACAGACGCGACCGGGTGCTCGGACCTGCCTCCCGGCCTTCTGCGCGCCCGGCCCGGCCCGGCGGGCGGGGAGAGGGTCGCAGTAGGGCCTGGCCTAGCCGCCCCAGCCCCGCGGCCGCCGGCGCCGCTTCCCTCCTTCTCTTGGCTCCCCGCGTTTGTTACCTCTTTGGCGCCGGCGGCTGCTCCATGGCGGCCGAGGGCAGAAAGAGGGACCTGATGGATGGCGAAGGCCGGAGGGAGGAAAGGAGCCGGGGCACCGGCCGGCCAAACCCGGGGCACAAGAGAGGGAAACTCCGGGAACTCGGACCAACTTTCCCGTAACTCCGCGGCGGATCCCCCTCCCGCGCCCGAGCACAGCTCCTCCCGACCCGCCCCGCCCCTCGCCGCCGGCGGCGGCTGCCCAGAGTGGGTGGGCAGGATCTGGCGCGCGGAGGGGGCGGAGCCGGCCGCGGCCAGCGAAAGGGGCGGAGCCTGGACGGAGGGCGGGGCTGGCCGTGGAACCCGGAGAGGGGAGAGCAGGAGGTACTGGAAGGGCGAGAGGGTGAGGCCTGCGCTCCTCGCTTGCCTTAGCTAAGTTTGCCCCAGTCCCATTTGACTCATTTCTCTGGATTTCCCAGCGATACATCCCAAACATCTTGTGAAGCCGTTTGAAGTATTACTAACTGCCCACGCTTCCCTCTCTAGTTCTGCTTATAATTACTGGTTATGTTTTCCCCCAGCCATTTGACATTTGTAGCTACATCACTGAGGATACTTCTGGAAATTCTTGTTTGCTTTGGATTGTGGACAAGCTCCTCACTACATTTCACAATAATTACATCTAATTACAGAGAAAATAATTACTGCAACGAGATCTCTCAGTGCACCAAATTCAGTGCACCTGGGTCTTGCAGGCTGTCCAGTTGGATAACCTGGCAAGCCTATCACAAATTATCATGCCTAAAAAAGAACTGTAGAAAAGTTGGTTTCCTTCCTTCTCTGGTTCTCTCCCTCAACCTGCTCCCAACAGCCAGCATCCCATTGTATTAATAATTTGACCCCTTCATGCATCCATATTGTGTGTATACTGTTTAAGCTTAAATTACATATTAATATCTTTCTTATAACCATATATAGCTGTTATATAATAATAATTTTACCTGTTTTGGTAGAAATTGTCAAGACGTAGAATCATAGAGGGTTTTCTTGGAGGTTAGAACAATGAATATGAAGAGAATGTTAACAAAGGAAATAATATGAAGAGAATGTTAAATAATATGAACATTAACCCAAATTAAACTTGTCCAATAGCAGTTCATACAAGTATAGTCCTTTTCATAGATTATTTTAGGTTCCACTATGTAATAAGCTTAGGTGATTTATTTTCAAACCATTATATCCCTCCCTAAATTTAAAGTTTGCTAAGACCATTCATTGTTGAAACTTAAAGTCAAATTCTGTGAACATGAGAAATTATTACAAGATTTTATGCTGTTTGTATTTATTAAAGATCCACTGTCTAACTGGTCAGAAGGAAGAGAACAAAAAAACAAAAACTAAATCATTAAAGCGTTAAAACTAGAAAAAACTCTTGAAATTATCCCATTCTACCCCTCACTCTCATCCTCACTTCCATGCCATTCTCCCATCTTTTTGTGTTTCCTCAGAAAAGCCTCTTGAGGAGAAGTTAATTTCATCTTTTTTAAAAATTATCATACTTTAAAGGAGCTCAAATTGTCCTGCTTTTAAATGGGCTCTGAATTGTCTTGTCAATCTTAATCTCCAGGGAGCCTTTCCCAGGCAAACCACGAGCGCCATCACCCACTGCCTCCTACATTTAAGTTGTGAAAGAAATACCTGTCTCATATGTGCCCATAGCACCCTGTGCTGCCTTTTGTATGACATTTATTACACTGTATTGAAATTCTGGTTATTGGACTGTCATCCCAACCCAGCTGTGAGTCAGTTGAGAGTTGGACCGTATCTTTATTCTCTATCCCTTGCACCGCAAGTGCCTGAGAGACAGTAAGGTCACTGGGCTGGATCACTTCCTTTTGGTCCTGCACATTCACTCTCCATCCTTCTCCATCTGCTATCTGTCCTGGGGGTTAACCTCTATGGCTGACATCACAAGCCCTCTGGCTTCTGGTTGGGTCTGATGATAGTAGACTCAGTAGGAGATCATCTGAGGGAAAAAGGAGTATAAAATCAGACTGTTCCCCTGGTTCCCTTCCTGTGAGGTCACCTAGGACTACCTGTGTTCTAGAGAGTCATTGCTCCTTGGAAGACAACTTCTCTACCCAATTGTCCCTTCTTCTCTTTGACCCTTTGGGCCTAGGTCTTCTGACTGCTCTGCTATTTCCTGGGTTCCTTCTCTATCTCCTATGCTCCCCTCTACCTCAATCCTCCTCAAATGATGCTTTGTAAATTAAACCCTCTTCAATTGACCCTAATTTGAGTGTACCTTCAAAAGGTTTTCATCTTGGGACCCTGACTGATACACCCATAAAGAAGGATTATGGAAGGAGAAGGAATAATATCAGAAAGTAAATCTCTGAGGTCTTTCCTCAATTGTAAAAGGGAGAAAGCTAATAATTATTGTATGGCTCCAATAGGATCAGACACTTGGCCTCCATTTTCTCACTAAACCCTTAAAACTACCTTGTGAAATAGTTATTATTTCCACTTTATAGATCAGATAACTGAGGTTCAGAAGGGTGAAGGGAGTTACCCTAGGGCAAACAGAATGTCTCGAACCCAGGCCTTTATGACTCCTCGTCCTCATTCCACTGTAAGTCAGTCAACAAACATTTATTAAGCACTTAAGTATACCGGGCACTGTTCTAGATACTAGGGATTCATTAGCATAGAAAAGAGACAAATAGTCAAAAATTCCGCTCTCAGGGATTTACAATCTCGTTGGAGAAACGTAATAAGATAAATAAGTACCTAACTGGTAATGTTAGACATTGAAAACTGGTAAGGAAGAAAAAATAAATGGGGAAGAAGACTATGAAGTGGAGGGGGGCCATGAACAGTGGCTCATGCCTGTAATCTAGCACTTTCAGAGGACAAGGCAGGAGGATCACTTGAGGCCAGGAGTTTGAGACCAGCCTGGGCAACATAGCATGACCTGATCTCTACGAAAATTAAAAATAAAAAAAAATAAAACAAAAAACATAGAGGGGAAGGGATGAAATTTAGATAGGGTAGCCAAGGAAGGCCTTAATTAGAGGGTGACTAAGGAAGTAGAGAAGAGAGCCATGCAGACAACTATAGGAAGAAAATGTGAGGCCAAGGAAACAAGTGCTAACTAAGGCCCAGAGGCAGAATCGTGTCTGGTGTGTTATGTGTTGCTGAATAAAAGAAGCTGTTTTTCTCTTGAATTACTCAAAAAAAAAAAAAAAATGCCTTAACCTTCTGTTTTTATTTGTCTGTGGAAAGCCAGCCTGAAGATTCCAAGAAGGAAAGCATAGAAATCATCATTCAACCTGCAAATAAGAGGCAGCGGCAGTCATGAACAAATGAAAGCTGTAGGAAAATTTGAAATACAGATAAAGGTCACTCAGCTTCACTTAACTGTGAAAGTAAGGTAATCTGTTTCGGTTTCCAACTGTTCCACTTGGAATCAAGACTGAGTATGCACTTTAATTATACCAGCAAACAGCTGATTACAATTCTCAATTGAATAAGAGAAATGTGAGAGAAATCTGCAATTTGGGACCCAGGTCTTTTGAATAATTCAGCACATTCTTTGTAATTGAATACATATGGTACCATGTTTTATAGGTAGAAAACTATTAAGATAAAAATGTTTTTCCTTGTTATACCTGTTGCTGCTATTCATTGTAACTACAATTTTGTATTTCTCTTTCTTCTCATTTTTATATTTGTTTGAAAAATAATATTAATTAACAAATGTTAGTTAATCTTTTCTACTATTACCAGGAAGACTTTTGGGAAAAGAGAAATTTCTGATCAAGTATATTATATTGTGTAGTTTTTTATTTGCAGGAAATTTGGAAATGTTTCATTTCAGGAGGCAACTTCACAAAATATTTTCTCTTGACTGGTTTCTCTTTTCTAACTCAACTTTATAATTTGCTGAAACAAGCATGTTGCATTTGAATTCAACCATTATCCTCCTTTATCACAGCAATCTTAAACTTTTATTTCACTTGTTTCTCTGATCAGACTGTAAGCCTCTTGAAAATAAGAACAGTATGTTTTCCTATTTGTCATCTCAAGAGACTAGCATATCTGTTAACTACAAGAAACAATTCAAAATGATTTTTAAAACAAGAAGCCCAGCAGTAGGTGTTTCTAGGTTTGGATAATTCCTCCATTTACTTCCATTTCCTGCTCTGCTAGCAGAATCTCCTCAAACTAGTAATATCTTCCTCCCTTCAAAGGCCCAAGATGGCCACCAATGTTCCAGACTTCACGTGGAAGCATGACAATGGCCAGTAACAGAAGAGGATTATTTCTTTCTGAATACCATTTTTAAGACGGTGGAAATACGTATTCTAGGAGCCCTTCTGCAGACTCCCTCTCATGTCCTATCGGCCAGAAATGTGTCAAAGACCCACTGATGGCAAAGAAAAGGGGGTCACCAAAACGCGTTTAGACCAATTGTGATTTACTCCATGGCACTGGGCTTGGAGCTGAGACTGGGACCAGACTTCCCTAAAGCTTATGGCAAGGAGAAGCATACAGAGTAGAACAAAATTGGGATTCTATTATTAAGAAAAAATGGGGGAATTATTATTAGGCAACAGCCTATAATGTCTGCTACACAGAAGTACCTGGAACATTACAGGCTCTGAATAAATGTTCGTTGAATGAATGAATGGATTTCCACACCAAGAAAACATAAAGAATTTTAAGATACAGTAATTCATAAACTACATATTAAGGGAAAGTGAGTGTGCCGTTTGTGATTTTATTTCTTCTCAGCTCCAAATTCATCCTTCATTGCCTGCTCTGTTAAAATGGAGTACCCTTTAAATGTTTTTCTTTACCAGATGGCTTGATGTTAAACTGTCAATAGAGAGCACTGGAAAGACATTGCACAAGAAAAGGATTTCTCTTTTTCCTTCCCTGTAAAAGAGGAGGATGTTCCCTCCACAGGCTCCTGCACCAGGGGTGCTTCTCTGGACCCTGCAGCATGAGCAGCTTCAACAGTGTGCAGCTCCTGCAACGTGCAGCTTCTCCAGCACGTGGCTCCTTCCGGGCAGAGCGGCAACCGCACACAAGGGCCAACAGTTTCTCTCCTACCACACCCCGCCCCTCCCTCGGGCAGCTTTGCTGCAGGGTGTGCCAGTGAGACACCTTGAACACCTTGGCTGTTCACCATGAACAGCCTTCCCCAGCAACGTAAGGGGAGGATTTCTAGAAAGTTCCAAATGGCAGATTTCCAGCAAGTTCTGCCAGCATGGCACCATAGCAACTGCTCTGCCATTCGATGAGGCACAGCTGTGCCCTCTCCAGCAAGGTCTGGATCTCAAACCTGGGGGGGCCTCTTCCTTGGGTGCTTTATCTCAGCCCCACGGGAAGTACTGCTTCTGATATCTGCTATTCCCTATTATCTTAGTCCATTCAGACTGCTACAACAAAATACAATAAACAACAGAATTTTATTTCTCACATTTCTGGAGGCTGGGAAGTCCAAGATCAAGGCACTGGCAGATTCAATATTTGGTGAGGGCCCATTTTCTGATTCATAGACAGCCATTTTTTCCCTGTGCCTCACATGGTGGGAAAGGTGAATAGCTTCCTCAAACCTCTTTTTTAAGGATACTAATCCCATTCATGAGGATATAGCCCTCATGACTTAATCACCTTCCAAAGGTCCCACCTCCAAATACCATCACCTTAGGGGTTAGGATTTCAACATATGAATTGGGGAAATGGGACAAAAATATTCAGATCATCACACCTATATTCTTTTTTCTGTCTTTCCCTCTTTCTTTCTTTCCATTTGTATTTCAATAGATTTAGGGGTACAAGTGGTTTTTGGTTACATGGATGAATGTCTGGACTTTTGGTGTACCCATAACCTGAATAGTGTACATTGTATCTCTTAAGTATTTTTTCTTCCCTCACCCACCCCCAACCTCTCCCCTTCTTAGTCACCATTGTTCCGCTCCCCTACATACCCGTAGCTTAGCTCCCGCTTATAAGCGAGAACATGCAGTATTTGGTTTCCCATTCCTGTGTTACTTAACTTAGTATAATGTCTTCCGGTTTCATCCAAGTTGCTGCAAAAGACATTATTTCATCCTTTTTTAATGGCTGAGTAGTATTCCGTGGTATATATACCACATTTTCTTTATCCACTCCTTGGTTGATGGGCACTTAGGTTGATTCCACACCTTTGCAATTATGAATTGGCACCTATATTCTTTAAAGTTCTCTTTGCTTCTTCTAAGCCAATCCCCTTGGTACTCCAATCCTCAGTTATAGTTAATAATTCTTTAAACTTCTCCTGTTCAAATAACTATGTGGCCTCTGTCTCTTGTGGTTTCTGTTTCAGATTGGACCTCGACTGATGCAGCAAATAAAGAATCCCAGCCCCCACTATAAACTCAGAAAGATGACTGATAAGACCAGGCTGATTTCACTTTCATTTCAATACATAATTATCCACACTAGCAGTTCTCAAACTTTTTGGTCTCAGTACCACTTTACACTATTAAAAACTATGAAGAAAGCTTAAAGATCTTTTGTTTATGTGGATTATATTTATCAAAAATAGGAAATTAAAACTAAGAAAATTGTAAAATCCAAAATATATAACTACACATTTCATTAGCCATCAAAGCAATGATATCATCACATATCATGTATCATCTGGAAAATTCCATCAGACTCTCATGAGAGAATGAGAGTAAAATAGGCAAATCATATCTTAGCATTGTTTTCAAAGTAGTTTTGACCTTGTGGACCTCCTGAAAGAATCTCAGGTACCTTCAGAGGTACCTGGATCACACTTTAAGAACCATTAATCTACACTAACATTATATAAACACAATAACTAAGACCTATGGGGGGGGAGAAATATAGAAAATATGGTCTTTTCCCTCTAAGAACTGTTTAGTTGAAAATATAGGCCAGGCCTGTGGCTCACTCCTGTAATTCCAGCACTTTGGGAGGCCAAGGCAGGAGGATTGCTTGAGGTCAGGAGTTCGGGACGAGCCTGAGAAACACAGTGAGACCCTGTCTCTACAAAAATGAAAAAATTAGCTGGGCATTGTGGTATGCACCTGTAGTCCCAGCTACTCGGGAGGTTGAGGCAGGAGGCTTGCTTGAGCCCAGGAGTTTGAGGTTGCAGTGAGCTATGATGGCACCACAGGTACTCTAGCCCAGGCAACAGAGTGAGAACATATCTATAAATAAATAAATAAATAAATAAATAAATAAATAAAATATAGAATATATATTCATGAAAGAGTAAGATACTAATTCAATCCTGTATGTAATAAACTATCAATAAATTCTCTGATTCAGAAAAGTGTTATAGTTCAGACTGATACAGGCTGGAGCTTGGTAAAACAAAAATGCCTTCCATTTTTTAAAATCCACCCTCCTTATACATCGGCTATAAGGAGAAAAAAAGTTTCTGTTACATACAAACATAAATTTCAGAAGAAGCTGAAGATCTCTCAAAACACAGCAATGATTGGTTAAGACACTAACCATAGGGACAGAGTTAAGGAGAAGAAAGGAACCAATATTAAGAACCTGGCAAACTCCATGATGGGAAGCCCTTTCATGGCTGGTCTTTAATTACATTACTATAAGGAACCTAAACTCTATAAACTTATCTGTTCTATGCTTTCATAATTTCTCCTTGTATATTTTTGGTTTTTCAATTTCTTTTTATTGCCACCTATGGACTGTATGAGTAATTTCTAATTTGTCTTGACTAAACTAAGTAGAAAAATATATTTATTAATACTTCTTGGCCAGGAAAACTAGGGAAATAGAATATCCCTATATATGTGTATGCAGTGGAGCTGTTAACACTGCTGGAAAACAGGACAGTGAGACTTAGGGCAGGAGGAAAAACATGGGGAAGGTAGACATTTAGTAGACAGAGAGAAGCTGGAATAAAATTGAGCCACCCTTAGACCAGTCTTAGCATGTGACACATTCAAATCAAATTCAAATCCAACTTCAAAGTGCATGGAAAGATGTAGATTTTTACTAATGGTCTCATGGAAATGCTGAGGAAGGAAGGAAAGAAATTATTAGTCCAGAAAAACTTTCTTAAAAATCCCCTTTACTGGTCTTTCTCCCTGAAGTTTTCATGAGAGCTGCCCAAATGGCTTCTCCCTTGCTCACCTAACTCTTAAGGTGTTTCTCTTTTCTCACATTTGCCCTTCCAATCGCTCCCTCTTTCCTGCATTTTACCTCCCTTGGCTATTACTTCCAGCCCTTTCGCCAAAGAGAACAATTTAACCTCCCTCTCTTCAATTCTGTGGCTTTTCTGCTTTACTTATCTTCATTAACATTGCCTAGATGGGCAGACAAGAAATAAAGTATCCTTCCTTAAGTAGACGGAAGAAGCAGAAGGGAAGAAGGCTGAATATTCAAACTGTAATATTTTTGTCCCTATCGAACATCTTTTCAATCAATATTTATTTATGAAGTCACCAGACATAGACAATGAAGTATGGTCCCTACTCTCAAACTAAGGGATTTTCCCATTACAAGTTTCCCTTTGCTCCTTCTTTTGAATTCCTTTCCAAAGGAAGTGATTCCCTTTTTAAAAATTAAAGTAATTTTTTTTGCTTAATGAAGTGATTATTTTACAAAAATTACCCATGGAATCACCTTTACATGATTAATTACCCTCAAGCATTTAAATTATTAATATGATTTCAATTTCAGTCTTTACTGAGCAAGAGGGTAAGATGACTGTAGTTTCTAAAATTTCCTTTCAAACAAATAGCCAAAAGTATTAGAAAAAGTTCTCTTAAGGGCACCTTGCTAATAAATCATCATCCAAAGGTTTGAATAACTCAAAAGTGAAAAAATGGACTGGTTTGCCATATAATTAGTTGTTATAAAATGTCATTGACCAACTACTGTTGGATTACCTCTTTATATTAATATTTAACCACAAATGAAGGGGGGTTGAAGAGTAATAGAGAAGCTTCTGAACACCACAGATTTATGTTTAGTAAACTGAAATTATTTTGAAAAAAAATGTAAATCGGGAATAAGAGCAATAAAAACATAAATATAACTTATTAATTCCTGTCTATTAGTTATCTATTGCTACATAACAAATTACCCCAAAACTTAATGACTTAAACCAACACACATTTATCATCTCCCAGGTTCTGTAAGTCAAGAATCTGGGTACAAATTAGCAGGGCCCTTCCTCCAGCTCAGGGTCTCCCAAAAGGTTGCAATCAGCGGGGCATGGTGGCTCACACCTGTAATCCTAACACTCTGGGAGGCTGAGGCTGGAGGATTGCTTGAGGTCAGGAGTTCAAGACCAGCCTGAGCAATAGCAAGATCCCATCTCTATTAGAAATAGAAAAAACTAGCCGAGCAAGGCTGAGGCAGGAGAATCATTGGAGCCCAGGAGTTTGAGGTTGCAGTGAGCTATGATGACCCCACTGTACTCTAGCACAGGCAACAGAGCAAGATTCTGTCTCAAAACAAATAAATAAATAAAGGCTGTAATCAAGGCATCAGCCCTGAGTCTCTCAGAAGACTGTAGTCAAGGTGTTGGCCAGGGCCACGGTCACCTAAAGATTTAACTGAGACAGGAGCCACTTCCAAATTCACTCAGTGGTTGTTGGCAAGATTCAGTTTCTCATGGGCTGCTGGACTCAGGATCTCTGTTCCTTATTAGCAGTTGGCCAGAAACCTCACGTTCCTGCCATGTGGACCTCTCCAGAGAACAACTCACAGCCTGGAGGCTGGCTTCATCAAAGTGAACAAGTGAGAGAAGGCAAGAAAGCAAGCAAGGTGGAAGTCATCGTCTTTTGTAACCTAAGGCCACAGAAGTGGCATCCTATCATTTTTTCTGCGTTCTATCAGTTAGAAGTAAATCGCTAGTTCCAGTCCACGCTCAAGGGGAGACGATTACACAGGGCTTGAATAACAAGAGATAACATTTGGGGGTGATGGATATGTTTGTTGTCTTGATTGCAGTAATGGTTTCACAAGTGTGTATGTATGTCAAAACTTATCATATGGCACAGTTTAAATATGTGCAGCTTATTGTATGTCAATTATATCTCCCTAAAGCTGTTTCAAAAATAAGGTGGTATTCTGTGTGCAAAATTGAGGTTCTTTAAAGAGTGAACTATTTCTATAATTTTTCAATTTCACCTTAAGAATTCTAAAAAAAAAAAGTACAAAATTGTCTACTGGAAAATGTAAGAAACACAGGAGTTCAACAATCAGGAAAGACAAAGTATCTTTCTAGTGCAGTGGCTCCAGGACCATACTTTGAGAATCACTGTTCTAGTCCATCAACAATAATCAATTAGAAATTACCTCTCTGAATAAAAGATATGCCATGTTCCTAAGTGAGAAGACTGAATATTTTAAATTCTTTAATTCTCCTTGAATTAATCTATGAATGTACTGTAATTCCAATTTTTAAAAATCTCGAAGGTTTTTTATGGAGTTTAACCAGTTAATTCTTAGGTCCAAATAGAAAAGAAAATACATAAAAAGATCCAATGAGTTTTTGAAAAAAAGAATAATGAGGAGAGACTTGTGCTGGCAGGAGGCAAAACACTGAATAAAACTACGGAAATTAAAACAGTATGGTATTAATTTAGAAGTAGATAAATTAATATATGTAATGAATAATGAGCCCAGAACAGAACCATTTTTAATATGGAAATGTTGTTTATGATAAACTGACATTTTACATAACAAAGGAAAGAATGGATCACTCGATAAATTGTAATGGGACAACTACCTACTTAGAAAAAATGAAAGAAAATAAAGTTAGAGCTCTGTTTCTATACCACCACATCAGTTAGGCTTCTTTATGTTGCAAGCAATTGAAAATCCAAGCCAAACTGCCTTACCCACCAAAGGGCTCCTTCAACTGGAAAACCCAGAAATAGAGCAGGCGGCTTTAGGCTTGCTCTGAGTTAGTAGCTCAATACTAATGTGAAAGACATTGGAGTTTTCTGTTTATTCATTTATTTTTTTGTTTTTTGTTTCTGCCTCTTTGTTCTGATTTCTGCAGCGTCAGCTTCATCCTGAGACTAAATGACTGCCAAAGTTCCAAACTTCAAATTTGTACACCAAACTGCTCCAAAGGAGAAAGACACTACCTTTTGGTAGTGTTTAAAAGAAGGAGAAATCTCCTCTCCCAGAATGCTTCCACACCTCCTTTCTTGTCATTGGCTCAAACTGTCACCTTGACCATTTCCCAGCATGTAAGGATTTGGTTTACACCTGAACCAATGGTTGGCTTATCTGAATAAATCAGTGTGGAAAGAGAGATGGGAATTCTATTTGATGTAGAACAATAGGGCTTTCCCTTCACAGTAAGGATGTTGTTAATTTCCACTATGACTACCCCAAATGAAAGAAATGTCCATTGTACAAAAGAGGGGAGGAAGAAACAGTCCCAATGTCCACTATGACAGCATATCAGAATAAATTCCAGATTCATTAAACATCCAAAATATTAAAAAGAGAGAAACAGGATACTTCACCCTCAAGGAAGTAGAGCACAACTCCTCACTCCTTAAATGTAGGCTGCACAGAGTGCCTTCCTTCTAAAGAGTACAGTATGAAAATGGGAGAAAAAGAGTAACTTTACAATAAACAATACCTCAGTCAGGTGACTAAGGTTGACATCAACGGTGATAAGTCATATTGATAGTATGTGCCTTTAATATGATGTAAGGGGAAGGCCACTTTACCTCTGTGCTCTTCCTCTCATAAACACGGCACTCCAGTCTCTTTATGAGAAAAACATCAGAGAAATCCCAGTTGAGGGACATTCTACAAAATATCTGACCAGTATTCTTGAAAACTGTCAAGATAATTATCAAAACCAAGAAAAGTCCAAGAAACCGTCACAGACCAGAAGAGGGTAAGGAGACATGAGAACTAAATGTACTGGGGCATCCCGAATGTATTGGGAGTCCTGGAAGAGAAAAAGGACATTAACAAAAGAAATCTGAATAAAGTATGGAGTTTAGTTAATAATAATGTCAGTATTGGTCCATTAATTGTGACAAATGTACCATGCTAATGTAAGATGTTAATAATAAGGGATATTGGGGTTAGAATATTATGGGAACTCTCTATACTATCTTCATAACTTTTTATAAACCTAAAACTATTCTAAAATTAGAATTTATTTCAAAAGATTTTAAACAAAGACCTCCAGATGTAAAAGTTTTAGGAGACAGTATAACAGAATATTTTTACAATCATGAGATAGAAGACCTGATAGGCAAAAAGTAAAACTCAGGCAGGGCTTCGTGGCTCATGTCTGTAATCCCAGCACTTTGGGAGGCTGAAGCAGGAGGATCGCTGGAGGTTGGGAGTTCGAGACCAGCCTGGGCAACAAAGTGAGACAATCATCTCCACAAAAAATAAAAAAAACAGCTAGATGTGGTGGTGCCCACCTGTAGTCCCAGGTATTCAGGAGGCCGAAGTGGGAGGATATTTGAGCTCAGGAGTTGGAGTCTGCAGTGAACTGTGATGGTTCCACTGCACTCCAGCCTAGGTGAGAGTGAGACCCTGTCTCAAAAAAAAAAAAAAAAAAGTGTAACACAGAAAGTGGAAAGAAAAAATTGAAAAAATTTGACTATGTAAGAATTGAAAACTTCCATAAGAGGAAAGACAATAACCAAAGTTAATAGATCCCCAACAGAATAAAATAAAAACATTTGCAACACAAATAATAGATGAAGAACTCCTATCTAGGATACATAAAAAGATTTTAAAATCTAATTAGGAAAAGACAGTCTAAATAGACAAATGATCAAAGAATTTAAACTGAAGAAACTGACAAATTTACAGAGGAAATACAAATAATTAGTAAACATGAAAACATGCTCAATCTCACCAATGATCAGGAAAATGCAAATGAAAGCAGCAAGAATGTTTTTAAGTCATCATGGGGAGGGGAGAGGCGGGGAGGAGAAGAAAAATGGCAGTAGAGGGAGTGTATAATTGACAATGGGAGCAACTTTGAAACGTGGAAGATTAAAAATTGTGTAATTCTTTCAAGACTTCAGGAAGCCTAAGAAAGACAAGCTGTAAACTGTGCTGCAAAGCTTAATACAGAACTTAGTGAAGTAGAATAAAAATTATTGCTACCTTTTTTAAGGAAAATATCTTGATAAGCTTCTTTGGTTCAGAATGTAGCACCCAAAGGCTTGCTTTATAATGAGGCAATATGTAAACAGACAAAGAGAACTGGAGTCAGAATTATACATGTATAATTCTATATAAGTTCCCAAGGTTTTTGGACCCTAGGATGAGATTTAATGAAGAAATCAAAATAGAATTAGATTTGACTGTCATGCCACTGAAGTATATTCAAGGAGACACTAAATGGCCTTATAGCTAGGCATATTTTTAAACTCGTATTAAATTTATCTTTTCTTAAAAATTAAGTGCTGGTAATTAGTGGCTAGCTAATATTTATTCTAAATTTGGGAAGTGGTTATTTTTATAGAACAAAATACATTCGTGGAAAAGTTTAGGCTGTAAGCCTTAGCTGAAGGAAGCCTTGCCTTTGGCATGCAGCCACGTCCAAGTTCAACCATTTACCTGAGAGCACCACATTCTAGGCATGGTGCCTAGTAGGAAATAAATAGCTTCATATGTTTTAACTTACAAAGTCATGGCAAGTATCATATACAGACAGAGTTCATTTAAATTTAGTTCACCAATATAAGAACACTAGCAGAAGAGATATCCCTTCGAGTTTCAAAGAGGCAATATTAATATTACTAAAAGAAAGTATTGATGTTTTATAGTAGGAACTATTAATCCATGCTTCATATAGGTTGAAACTATAAACAAATTTAAGAAGGATTTAAGTATTGTTATCATTATAGTTATCTCTAGTATTATCACAGATTGTGGATCCATCATGAGGATTTTTCTTAGGGAGAAGAAAATTCAGGGCATACTGGTGCTGGGAAAATTGGAGAGCCACATGAAGAAGAATGAATCTGGATCCCTATCTCTCACCATACACAAAAATTAACTTGAGATGAATTAAAGACTTAAATGTAAGACCTGACATCACAAAAATTCTAGAAGAAAACTTAAGAAAAACTCTTCTGGACATTAGCCTAGGCAAAGAATTTATGACTAAGACTCCAAAAGCAAATACAAGTGAACAAAAATAAATAAATGGGACTTAATTAAGCTAAAAAGTTTCTGCACCGCAAAAGAAATAATCAACAGAGTAAATAGACAACCTGCAGAATATGAGAAAATATTTGCAAACTATACATCCAACAAAGGACTAATACCCAGAATCTACAAGGGACTCAAACAAATTAGCAAGCAAAAAAACAAATAACCCCATTAAAAAGTGGGCAAAAGACATACACAGACATTTTTCAAAAGAAGATATACAAATGGCCAAAAAACATATGAAAAATGCTCAACATTGCTAATCACAGAGAATTGCAAATTAAAACCACAATGAGGTAGCACATTACCCCTGTCAGAATGGCCATTATTAAAAAATTAAAAAAAAATAGAGGTCGGTGTGGATGCAGTGAAAAGAGAATGCTTATATACTGTTGGGAATGTAAATTAATACAACCTCTATGGAAAACAGTATGGAGATTCCTCAAAGGACTAAAAGTAGATCTAACATTCATACAATCCAGCAATCCCTCTACTGGGTCCAAAGGAAAAGAAGTCATTATATCTAAAATACATACACACGTATGTTTATCGAAGCACAATTGACAGTTGCAAATATATGGAATCAACCTAAGTGCCCATCAACCAATGATGAGTGGATAAAGAAAATGTGGTATACACATATAATGTATTTTACAGCAACTTGGGTGGAACTGGAGGCTATTATCCTAACTGAAGTATGACAGGAATGGAAAAACAAATACCAAATGTACTCGTAAGTGGGAGCTAAGCTATAGATATACATGGTCATACAGAGTGGTATAATAGACTTTGGAGACTCAGAAAGGGGGAGGGTGGGGAGAGGGCCCCAAAATTACCTATCTGGTACAATGTATACTATTCAGGCGATGGGTACACTAAAAATCCTGACTTCACCACTGTGCAATCCATCTATGTATCAAAAAACCACTTATACCCCCTAAATCTATGGAAATTTTTTTAAAAAATCATAAAATATACAACTGAAATACAAAAAAAAAAGAATGAAGCAGCTCTATATTGATATAGAAAGATCTCTTAGTGAGGTAAATGGAGAAAAAAGCTAATAGATGAACAATTACATAGGATGACTTCATTTATTAAAAATAAGTAATTATATACATTAATGCATATAATTAATGCATATTAAGATGCACTTAAAAATCAATAGGGATCACACTCCTGTGGCTGAGACTGCTAGTTCTCCCACCAAATCCATTTTCCCCTTCCTCCATAGTAATAGAATTTCCCATTTTAGCTGGCTACATTTCCCAGCCTCCCTTGCAACTAGAATTGACCATGTGACTAAATCTGGTCAATGAGGTGTAAACATAAGTATCTGTGGCAATCCTGGGAATCTTCCTTAAGAAACAGCTGGTACATTTTATTGACTAATTCTTAGTTGCCGAAACGGCAATTATTTATTCTCATGGATCTGCGGGGCAGCTGGGCAGCTGTGCACCACGCGTGTTCACTCTGGTTCCCAGGCGGAAGGGGCAGCAGCGCACTAGAGGAAGCTCTTCTCATGGCCACAGCAGAGGGGCAGGAGGGCAAACAGGACCATGGAGGCATCTTAAGGCCTAGGCTGGGAACTGAAGCACAGTTGCTTCCACCTACACGCTGCTGACCTAACCAAGTCGCATGGCCAAGCCCAAAGCCAAGAGGCAGGGAACTATGCTGATGATGAGGCCACGGCAAGGATGCGAATGGGGGTAGGGAGAGGAGCAGGACAATTCGGGTCTGTAATACATGCTTTGCTTAAATATAGTGAGTTAATTGTCTCAGAGTACACAGCTACTCTGTGTCAGAGCCAGGAATTCAAACCTCAGTCTATTGAATCCAAAACCTATGTTTTTTTAATCTCACCACTATGCACTTTTGTATTTTTATTCTGTTTAATTCTGGTAGAATAAAGTATCCCTCATTATGCAACTTTATAAATCTTTTTTTTTTTGCTATTATAGTGTGTTTATTATTGCAAATGAATTTTAGAATCATTTTTGTCAAATTCCCAGAAATCAAACAAGTGCAAAAACAAAAAAATAACAAGAAAACAAACTGGAAGTAAGCCTATAAATTAATTTGAGAAGTGCTGACAATCTTTAAGATGGTTTGTTTGCTCTGAAAGGAATATGGTGTGTCTATCATTATCAGTTTGACTTATATAGGTCTATCTTGCTAATATTATTCTTAATCTTTTTGGATCTCCTAGGTATTCAATTATTTTGCCTATAAATATTAATAATAGTCTAATAAACTAATAATTAATAATCTAGAAAGTTGTTACTTTCCAACATTTACAATTCTTATTTCTTTTTTCTTCTGCCTTTTTTTGTTGAATAAAATTTCTAATAGAAAGTTTTTGGAGGTTTTCTAACCAAAATGTATTATGATGATGGTTTAAAAGATTTTTTTTAATCACAGTAAACTATCTTTTTTATATTTTTTAAAGAGGTTTTTTTCCTTAAATACATTAGTATTTAATTTATCAGATGTCATTCAACAATCATTAAGTGATATTTTTATTATTATTGTTAAGACATCCTAATAACTTTCTTAGAACTAAAACACTCTTAAATTTCTGGGACAAATACACTTGATCAATGTGGATTATTATTTTAGTGTGTAGTTAGAATTGATCTACTAACATTTATGTAGAATTTCCAAATTTATATAACCTAAATGTCAATTGGTATATTCCAAGGCTTTAAAAAGCCAGAAAAGATTGTTTTGAATGCTCACTACAAGGTTTATGGAAGTAAAACCCTCCTTATAATTTCTACAAATTCCCAGAGAGGTTTACATTCCCATCGTTTCCTCAAACGCCAAGTTCCTGCTTTTGCTCAATTGCAGCAGCTGATGGATGAAATTGTCATGCTGTTTCTTGCTGCTTCTTGTCTGTACAGTTAATCCAAACATGGAACTCAGACCTTTTCTTAGATGTCCATCAAAAACACACTTAAATACAGCATGTATATATATAGTAGACTTAGCTAAAATAGACACAATATAAAATTCCAAGTTAAAAAGTATCTGGCCTAAAAAGTCCTTTAATAATTTTTGCATCGCTGGTCTACTGCTTCATTGTTTAACTTTCTGCTTTCTATATTTTGTTTCCCTGGCCAGTTTGCCTTCTACCAGATAAAAAGAAGCTTTTTCACTTTCTTATACAAAGAAATTTAGCTCTCTTTAGTTCATACTCTTAAAATCAAGCTTTGGTATCACTTTATGTATCTACTCGAACCCATCAAGGTGCTCAGCGGAAAAAAAAAAAAAAAATAAAAAGTCATTTTATGTATGTTAGTCGGATTTGCTGCAGTAACAACTCAAAAGCTTTATAGCCTCCAAAAGAACTCAAAATCTCTATACCTTCCAGAAAAACATCTCTATAGCTCTAGAACTTCGGTCCCCAACCCCTGGGCCACACAGCAGGGGGCGAGCAGCGGACCGGCAAGTGAAGCACCGCCTGCACCCACAGGGGCTCCCCATAGCTGGCTACTATAGGTCACCCCCCCCAGGCCCACCCCCGTCAGATCAGCAGCGGCATCAGACCCTCACAAGAGCGCGAACCCCACTGCAAACTGCACATGTGCGGGATCCAGGTTGCGCGCTCCACATGAGAACCCAACGCCGAATGACCTGAGGAGGAGCCGAAGAGGCGAGGCCCACCCCACCCCCATCTGTGGAAAAAATGTCTTACACAAAACCCGTCCCTGTTGTCAAAAAAGTTGGGGACCGCTGCTCCAGAGCATTTATTTCTTGCTCAGGGGACTTGTCAGTGGCTGCAACTCTGTTCTATGTGTCTTCTCATTCTGGGAACCAGGTTGCTAGGAACATGCTATTCTCATGGTAGAAAGAAAAGCAAAGGAGTGGACAGAAACACACAATGCCTCTTGAAGCTTCTGGTTAGAACTGACACATTGTTACTTTCTCTCAGCTTCCACTGACCCAAGTTACATGGCATCCCATACGAGGTGGGAAAGTAAACTTCATTTACCCTTTTATAGAGAAGAGGATAGCTGGAAACATTAACCTAACTTATTACAATGTAAGAAGAGTCACATCCTTATAATTGATTGTAGCAGCAACTTTATCTCCTCTCTTATAGTATATTCATGATCAAGATGGCTGTGCAGTAGAGGTTCTGAGGGTAATAAGTTGTGAGTATGGGAGGGTGCTTATCAGAAAATCTAGAGAGTTTTTCCAACATGCATGACCTCGCTACCCTAATCTCTGCCACCATTCTGATATGTCTCTGGGGGTGGGGGCAGGTATGTATAATTTGCAAAGGACCCTCAAGTGATATTGGTACTTCCCATTCTCAACCCTTTGAGAACGACTGGAAAATGGTTTGGGGGGAATGCTCTTGTCAGATTTTGCCCACACAATTCCTGGCACTTTTAAATACACAATAGGTCCTCTAATTTGCCATGCTGCAGCAAGAACATAAAGGACAAGAAGAGGCAATTACGTCTGCCTGGGATATTTGGGCAGAACCGTCCTTTTCTAAGAGAAGGTTTTGACACCACAAGGGTTGCAAGGATTTGCTACTTTAAATAAACAAACTATTGATAGAATTTTTGTGGGAATATATTTTGAAAGCACTCAACCAAAAAGAGTAAAACTGTATTTTAGATTGAGCTGATTTTGTCAGTATGGATGCACTTACCAGATGTGCTGTACCCGAAGTGCTGGCTCGAGCAGCTGGGTGTCTCACTGGGATGGACAAGACAAATCAGGATCCAACACTGGCTCTCATTAAAGGAAGTGGGGATGCCAAAAATCCGTTGGCAAATATACGGGAAAGAAATTAAAGACTCCTTGAGACAGGAATGCTGGAATAGATCCACTGAGAGTGTCCCGCTTGCACACACATAATTGTTGCCCCAAGAAGGACTGGAATGACTATCCCTTCCCCGAGGCCTTGACACCTGCACTGTTGGGGGAAATTCCAGCATCTTTAAGAAAAAAAAAAAAAACTGCATCACCTATTTTCTGAATTTGGAAATTGCTGGTGGGAAATGCTACAATTGAAATGTGTGCTCCCTAGTTTCGATTTGGACAGAAGAATCTTGAGGTTGTAGAGGTGAGATAGCCTTTCTCTGCAATACCAGGAAAGTGTGCATGATTACAACAATAGGCTGGAAGACCAGCTTCGTAATCAAAATGATCTCACCTTCACAGATCTCTGACTATACCTATTTGAAAACAGGGCTTCTACTAAAATCTTACTTTATTTCTGCAACCAAAATACCCTATGTGTGTCCTGATGCAAGACAATAGAGACTTATGACTTTTTATCCAATTTCCAGAATTGAATTCACAAATTCACAGCATCTTGCTTGAACAGAAGACTAGGTACCATGTTATAATGGCAAAGGTTCCTTCTTTGACTATTACTCCTAGATACTCCTAAAAGCAATTTAATAACTGTGTCCTAGGATGAGAGAAATAATAAGGCTTTTTGAAACTCTTAGATATTTGCTGTGAGCTAATATTAATAGCAATTTCTGGCACACAGAAACTCACCAAGATCCACCAATCGGAATGAGGACATACCTGGATCACTTTGCCAGCATCAAATTTTAAATTCATTCATTCTGTGGATTTTTTTTTTCAGTTCCTGTGTTGGATAAAACATTCTCAGCAACTGGCAAAAATCCCCAGATTTTTTTCCTGCCTGTGAAGAACCATTGTGATAGGAAGAACCAAATAAAAGACCCTGGAGTTCCCTCTTCCCTATTAAAATTAGTAAATCAAAGGCAATGCTGTATCCCTGGGAGAATGTCAGATATTAATGCCACAGTTTGTGGCCTACCCAACCAATGTTTTTACTTGTTAAACAAAACACCTTTTTTATTTTAAAGTTAGAAAACAACCACAGGCTTCAAGGAGACTGAACTCCTTTCCAGTACAGGTGAGTAAATCTTAATTAGACTAAGCTCAAATCTAAAGACTTCCATTCTTCTTGCATTAATTGGTGCAGGCATGGGAATATGAAGTCTTTCTGGCCAATAAGATAAGAAGAAAGCCTGCTGGGGGGCTGAAAGTATCCCAACACAGTGTTAACGAATGACAATGGATTATTACTAGCATGATCAGACTGTGATTCTAATTGCAGCTGCTATTCTAGATATGTACTGGGGCAAAATACCGCAGCCTCACCCAGCTAGTATACAGCTATGGAGCTGGGAAATATCCTTTCCTACTGTCTAATAAACAGAGTACACCAGAAGTACTTTGCTTTCATCTGACAAAAACCAACAATGGTTGGAGCAGAGCATCCCAAGGGCAATGACTTGAGATTGACAATTAGTTCCCTCCGGAACTATTGGCTTTTGTTTTGATTCTGTGGCTATCCCATTGCTCTCTCATAAATTTATTTTTTTGCTGTAGTTCTTTAGAGTTCATTGCTGTTGCTTGGACGAACTGTAACTGATAATCTCTTCCTATTAATAAATAACCCATATATTTCTTTCACATGTTTTCTGTTTTGCATTCAGTTTTGTAATATATTTATGAATTATATTTTTATGTGCTTATTTGATTTTGTTTCATGTCAGCAGTTCTTTTCTACCATAGCTTCCCAATTCTTTAATTCTTTAATTTTGATGAATCTCTCAATGTAATAAAACTCATCTTTAAGAAATTTTTCAGATGGTCTAACTCTGAGACCTTTTATATCCAAGAATGCCATTCTTTTGACATCACACGTAATTACATCATTCCCACCCTCAAGTTTCTACGGATATTTCTTTATGGTTCTATGGTATTTGTTGTTGCACAGATGGCTGAGGCCAGTCTGATATTTTTCCACTGAAAGTAACCATTTTTCTGTGTTTATATACTTGGAAACTTTCTCATATGTTTTGTTAGCGTTTCTGCTTCACTTGTTGTTTTTGCCTTCTGAAGTTCTAGAAAGTTAGCCTGGACTCTTGCAGTCGCTATTGACAGAACATCAACTTAAATTCTATTGGTCAGAGTTCAGCTGCAGATAAAAGAATTCCCTCAAGTGGGTTTAAAACAGAGCAATGCCTACCAAAGTGCATGAACTTGCGACAGATGATTGGAACGGGCGGAGGGGTCTGGACTTCCAGTAATAACTCCTGGAGCTACATCTAAATCTACCTCAGCAAAGTTGCTGCTGCTGCTGCTGCACCACTGCTGACTTAAAGACCATGTGCTGCCTTCACGCCACAGCCAAGAAAGCCGCCAGAGTAGGAAGTTGCTGCCATCACTGCTGGTCACACAGAGCTGGGAACTGCAGACGTCAGGGGCTTCTGACAGAGCTGTTGCAATAAAGTACCTAAATGCCTCTGGCCACTGTGCTGCCAGGACAGCCGCCTCACAGTGCCTAGAACCGCCCTCACAATCTCATTCAGATGCATCTATTTGGGGGATGCTACATCACATGTGGAAATCCTCACGGAAAAGCCACACTAGTAATGCAGACGTCAGCTTTCCAGCCTCTGGTGTACACAAAGTCACGTTACTGTGGGGTTGGAGTGGTGTTGAGTGAGCCGCTTCTGCCACACTAATTAGAAGAATAAAGGAAATGTATTGACTAATGGATCTGGGATTCCCAAGGGTAGAGTTGGCTCTAGACATGACTGGAATCAGAAGTTCAAACCAGCCTTCTTTCTTTCTATTTTTCAGTTCTGATTTTATTCATTTGACTAATGTTATTAAGCACTTACTATGTTCCAGACATTTTTCTAAGTGCTAGGATGCCATAATGAACAAGACACACATAAATCTTTGCCTCCTTGGTGCTTACTTTCCTCTGCATTAGCTTTGTTCCTTGGCACGTGCTCTGAAAATGGCAGCAAAAATAGCTCCCAGGAGCTGAAACTTATAGGTTACTTAGTGCTTGAAATATCACAAGGAGAAAGGGCTTTCCTCCCCCAGAATCCATATAAATTCCACACAATAAAAAGATTCTAATTGGTTTTATTATGTGATGCACCCAAGACCAATCAGAGTATTGAGGGGCATGTACCATATGTCCACCAGATGTTGGAGAGGCTGTTCCCAGATAGAAAAGGTGCTGAAACAACAGAGTTGATGTCCATTTACATTCCATTCTTAAACTTCCCAGGATCCTACCCACAAATATACATGTACACATTTCCATACATTCATTTTAAAATGTTTTCCACCCATGACAATGCAAATTTCTCTTCCACAAATGAAAACACACTGTCTTTCTCCTTAAATGAAAAAATCCCGAAACTCACCAGGCCACCATATGCTATGAAGTCCAGGGTTCCAAATATGACTCTTCATCATCTAACAACCTATGGATAAATAAGAAATATTATTATCCCAGACATATTCAACATTGCAGTACCTGAGGTAAAACAGGAAACCACAACGGAAACTCTTATTTGAAAAACTGGAGGTCAGCTTCCAGTGGACAACACTCTACAGCATATACCTGTACTGTTGGTGGAAAGAGCAAGGTGCCTGCCCTGGCAGCAGAGTGAGTTCTTTTGCATCATCAGTTCCATGAGCTAGTAACCAAAGCCAGAGATCTAGCAGGTCCTGATTTTTGAACCTAAACCCACCATCCCATGGCTTTTTCTCTTTGCCACAGATCTTGATGTTCTGCTCACCTCCATCCCTTGGTTTAACTCCTCCCAGACTCTGCCCCTAAATGTGACCCAACCCTGCAAGACCCAATAATCTTTCTTTGGACCATATCCCAGTTGTTGTCTTTAGTGGCAGAATTATTCTTCCCTTTGCCCAGCAGAGAAGTAACACCAGGAGGTGTGTGGGTGAGGCCCAGGGGTTAAGCTTCTGCCCCTGCCAGTCTTATCTTCTGCTTTTGCCACCTCCCTGCCTTTACTCTCACTAAATTCCGCTTTGGGTTCAAGTGGAGAATACCGTTTGCTGTGGTTTAGATATTTGTCTCCTACAAACTTCATATTGAAATTTGATCCCCAATGTTGGAAGTGGGGCCCAATGGGAGGTATTTGGGGTGTGGAGGCAGATTCCTTATGAATAGATTAATGCCCTGCTCTGAGGGCAGAGAGTGAGTGAGTTTTCACTCTATTAGTTTTCACCAGAGCTGGTTGTTAAAAAGAGCCTGGCATTGCCCCTCTCTTTTTTTTCTTGCTTCCTCTCTCACCATGCGGTCTCTGTACAGGCCAGCTCCTCTTTCCCTTCCACCTGAGGCTGCTAGAAGTAGATGCTGGCACCATACCTCTTGTGCAGCAGGTCTGTGACCTTCATGTGTCCAGCTCCTTCTTGTAATTAAGATAGAAGTTCAGCTAGCACCTCTTCAGAGATTTTCTCTACCCACCTAGAAAGTAATCTTCATACGGCTAAAGTCTGCTCACCTTTAAGGCAGTGGCTCAGTGACCACCTTATCGAAGGAAGCAACACCCCTAGCACACCTACTCAAATGTAATCTCCATGAGGACAAGGATGTCATCTAGCTAATTGACCTGTATTCCAGAGTCCACACACAGTAGGAGCTTAAGAACTGGTGTTTATTGGATGAATGTTGAATGAACTAAAGCCATTCTCATCATCAGGCAATGTGCAGAAACCCCTCAAGCCTAGGCCATTGGAGAGAAAGGCTCTTGGATCATGGTTGAAAGGACAGAGGTGACGGAGTCACAGGGATCTTCAGGGATGGCCATTTTCTGGGCCCCTTATTCTGCCTTCCATGTTACTACAGTTCTACTAGCCTGAAAGTGTTCGTTAGTTCTTTAATTTAATAAACAAACAAATAGATCTAAGGAGTTTGAAATTCCATTTTTGTCAGAGGCTATATTCTCTGGCTACAAGGAAGAATCCTTTTGTAGAATGAAGCAACTCAGGGGAAAAGAAGAAGAAGGGGAGGGGGAGACAGAGAAGGATAGGAAAGTAGAAGGAAGAAAAGAAGCAACGGAGGAAGAAGAAGAAATCAGAGCCGAGACTTGAAAAGACAAGAGAATAACAGGCAGCATCCAGCTACATCTCATGTCTTAGACTCTGCAATTATATGAACCCACAAGTTACCTTTGGAGCTAAACTAATTTATGTTGGTTTGAGGGACTTTCAACTGAAAAAGTCCTGACCCAGTTAATAAAAAATCTAATAATCAAGTTATCTCTACATCTATCTATTAATATGCTCTTTAAGGACATGGTTCACAAATTCACATTCTGATGTTTTTCCTTTGTCTTTTCTGCTTTAATCCTTTCCTTGAGATTTTAAAAAAGCTAGAGGGTGGAAAAAGCTTTGCAGGGGTGATTCTCACAGTTTATTTTTGTTGTGTTTCTCTAAACTTCCTTACATGTTTATGTTAGATACTACTGTGGGTCTCATATTAGCCACAGAATCTTAAAAGGGATTATTAGCATAGCTGTGGCTTTCTCCCTTTAAAATAAAGCCCATCTTACTTGGAACTTGTATTCCTCAAGGGACCGTCTTTTTCCAGATATGCATAATACTAAATATTTTAATCAAATATGTGATCAAAAATATTTTCCATTTTACTTCTTTTATTTATTTAATGGATTCATGTTACCCATTATTTTTGGAAGAGAATTAATTTGGAATAAAAGCTCAGCTTTTATATTCTAAAATATAAGAAAATAATATCTTGTTTCTGGGACATATAAAATGTCAGCCTAATCGTGCATTGTTTGGTACAGTCATGTGTAGCTCAGATCAAAATCAAGAATGGATTTTAAATTATGTATGCTAATATTAAATTAAATTAATTTTTCTTGGGATATCTCTGTCACACTTAAAGGGTTCAGTTTAGGGTATGTCTTGAGCAGGTTATATAGATTCTTTTAGGATTCTCACATTATTTCAACTCTCCCTCACTCCCTAACGTTGTCAGATAGTCCTGCATGTCTGTATCCTTGAATCCCACAGCTCTAAGCTCAGGGAGTGGTTCCCACGCTTCAGAAAAGGTCCTGGTTGAGGCAGAGGTTGGTTCAGTACCAGGCAGCAAGCTCTGTTCCTACTGCTGGTCTCTGGTCTTTCTGCCTAAGCCTGGTGTGCTTTTTCTTCTGTGGCTGTTTTCCCTTCCCAGATTTGCACACCTCCTGGTTCTTATCTTCCCGCTGCGGACTGGCCTGCCACTGGCTCTATTTCATAGCTGGTGCTGACTTCTCTGCTAATGCACGTTCTGACTTCTTTTGCTCCACAGGTTGCTGACCCCCGACTGGCTTTTTCATCCTTCTAAGTGTTGCATTCAGTCGCACTCATTTGTGGTCCACAATCCCAGTGCTGATTCGTCACATCTGTTGCCCATCCTTGAGACAATCAAATGGAGAAGCTCAGGCAGGCGATCAGAAACCAAGAAGAAAGACACAACCTACCAAAACTGACTCAAGAAGAAATAGAAAATCTGAATAGAACTATAACAAGTAAGGAGATTGAATTAGTAGTTTGTTTGTTTGTTTGTTTGTTTAATTCTCACAAAGAAAAACCCAGCCCCAGATGTCATCACCACTGAATTTTACTAAACATTCAATGAAGAATTAATAACAATGCTTTGCAAACTCTTCCATAAAACAGAAGAGGAGGGAACACTTTCCAAATCATTCTGTGAGGTCAGTATTACCTAGATACCAAAACACGAATGTATCATAAGAAAAGAAAACTATAGACCAATATCTCTTATGAATATGGATTCAACTAGGAAGAGAAAGAAATAAAAGACATCAAGATTGGAAAGAAAGAAGAAAAACTATTTTCAAAGATGACATAATCTTGTATATAGAAAATCCTTAAGAATCCACTAAAAAAATCGAATTAATAAATGAATTCAGCAAGGTTGCAGAATACAAGTTCAATATACAAAAATTAACTGTATTTCTATACACTTACAATGATCAATCCATCAAAAAATAAAATTAAGAAAATAAGCTATTTGCAATAGCATCCAAAAAACCTTAAGAATAATTTTAACAAAAGAAGTGTAAAACTTATACTCTGAAAATTGAAAACATTCTGTAAAGAAATTAAAGATCTAAATAAATAGAAAAACATCCTATGTTTATGGATTGAAATACTTAACATTGTTAAGATGTTAGTATTCTCTAAATTGATCTATAGATTCAGTCCAATTCCAATGTTATTTCAGATGAATTTTTTGTACAAACTGACAAACTAATTCTAAAATTCATACGGGATTGCAAGGGACTCAGAGTAGCCAAAACAATTTTGGAAAATAAGAATAAAGTAGGAGGACTCACCCTTCTCAGTTTGAAAACTTACTTAAAAGCAAAAGTAATCAAGACAATGTAGTGGCCCAGTACAGTGGGTTACACCTGTAATCATGGCACTTTGGGAGGCTGAGGTGGGAGAATCCCTTGAGGTCAGGTGTTTGAGACCAGCCTGGGCAACACTGTGAGACCCTGTCTCTACAAAATTAAAAATTAAAAAAATTAGGCAGGCATGGTAGTGCATGCCTGTAGTCTCAGCTACAGAAGCTGTGAGCCCAGAATTTTAGCCTAGGCAACAAAGTGAGATCCTGTCTCTATAAAAAAAAAAAGAAAAAGACAGTGTGGTACTGGCACAAGGATAGACATATAGCATACAGATCAACAGAATAAAATTGAGAGTCTGGAAATAAAGCTATACATCTCTGGTCAACTGATTTTTTTTAAAACAAGACCCTGTCTCTACAAAAAATTTTTAAATTTAGCCAAAAAATTTTTAAAAATAGCCAAGCATGGTGTAATGTGCCTGTGGTCCCACCTACTCAGGAGGCTAAGGTGGGACGATTGATTGAGCCCAGGGGTTTGAGGTTGCAGTGAGCTACGATGACACCACTGCACTCTAACCTGGGCAACAGAGCAAGATCTTTTCTCAAAAAAAAAAAATGGACCAATGACTAAATAGATATTTATCCAAGGAAGAGATCCAAATGGCCAATAAGCACATGAAAAAATGCTTGATGTCATGAGTACCTAGGGAGATGCAAATCAAAGCCACAACAGAGTGATTGCTCTATTTCATTTATCAAGGAAAAACAAAAGTAGAGAAAACAAAGCCACAGTGAAATACCACTTCATACCCACTAGGATGGCTAGAATTAGAAAGTCAGATAACAAGTGTTGGTGAAGATGTGGGAAAAATTAGAATGCTCAAACTCTGCTAGTGGGAATTTAAAATGGCACAGCTGCTTAGGAAAACAGTCTGGGAGTTCCTCAAACTATTAAACATAAGATTACCACATGACCTAGCAATTCCACTCCTAAGTATATGCCCAAGAGAAATGAAAATATATGTCCACACAGGCACTTGTACCCAAATGTTTATAGCAGCATTATTATAAGAGCCAAAATGTGGAAATAACTCAAATGTCCATCAACTAACAAATGGATAAACAAAATGTATATTCAAGTAATGGCATATTATTGGGCCCTAAAAAGTAACAAAGTACCAAACTGAGACATTACTACAACATAGATGAACTTTGAAAACATCATAGTAAGGGAAAGAAACCAGTCACAAAAGACCACATCTATATGATTCCACTTATATTAAAAAGTCTAGAAAAGAGAAATCCATAAAGAAAAAAGTAGATTAGTGGCTGCTTAGGGTGGGGGGAAGAAGGGGTGGAGGGTGAGAAGGGGGACAGCTAAAGCACGAGGGGCTGCTTCTTGAGATGATGAAAATGTCCCAAAATTGACTATGGTAATGGTTGCGTATATTTGTGAATGTACTAAAAACCATTGAATTTTACACTTCAAAGGGCGAGTTGTATGGTATGTGAATTATATCTCAATAAAGCTATTAAAAACAGACAAACAATAACCAAATCCACCCAAGGATTATATTTGATGACTTCTCAAAACATTAAAAAGCTTTTAACATCTAGTACAGATTCCTGAAGGTTTAGCTTCATGGATCTGTTTATTTTGCAATTAATGAAGGTTAAAGGAGCATTCTCAAAAATTGTTACTTGGGAGCTTAAAATTGCTAGTTATGACTCTAAGCACAAGAACAGCCCCTGTCACATCTTTCAAAGGGGAATTTATTTGCCTTATTAACAAATAAACAGTACTAAATTTCTATCAAGAAAGCAGAATAAAGAAAAAAGATTAAATGGTTTATTTGCTCATTGTTTAGAGAAGTATGCTAGTGAGTAATAGGTTTAAACTTCCTTAAGAGTTATTAGCATTTCAAGTTCTTAAAAAAGGAATAATGCATTTAAGTCCATTTAAAACTTCTAAGAGTGACATCAATGACCATAAAGTAGAAGCTGAATGAATATTTCAAGTTAAAATTAATTACTAGACCAACTACTGGCTATCAGCAATGAAATTAAACACAGTTATTGAGTTAGGGATAAAAAGAAAAGAAAAATACAAATCCTGAGGAAGGGGCTATAACAATATCTAGATCGTAGGATAACAGCTCAGTGAGGCTATTTTTTAAAGATATCCTGATGTGCTATTGAAGTTCAAAAAGTCAGCACAAGGCTATTGGAAATAAGACAGCTGACATTGATTTTTCTATTAGGAGGCAAAACTGGAGAAAGGAGAAAACGAAAAGCATATATGAAATATTTAACTAAGTGTTAAAACTTTGCTGATTTTGATCAGATCATTTTTTCTAATTTTTTCCACATGTTTACTAATGGCTGGATATACAAATGGACAATTTTTATCATGTAATAAAATAATTTTTAAAAATAATAAGGTGGGCCGGGTGCGGTGGCTCACGCCTGTAATCCTAGCTCTCTGGGAGGCCGAGGTGGGTGGATTGTTTGAGCTCAGGAGTTCGAAACCAGCCTGAGCAAGAGCAAGACCCCATCTCTACTAAAATTAGAAAGAAATTAATTGGACAACTAAAAATATATAGAAAAAATTAGCCGGGCATGGTGGCGCATGCCTGTA
>CAUYSK010060973.1:0-27829 GCA_963575035.1 Avahi laniger
ATACCTACTCACATACATCTTTGTTTAATGTTTCAGAGGGTTTCAGATATTCTTTAAATTGAGTATTTTTTAAATGTGCTTTAAATCTTTTTACTGTGAAAATATATAAATAAAACTACAAAAAAGATATGCACAAATTAATAAATTAAACTGTAACAGCAGCCATAAGAAGATAAAAATTTGCTACCCATCCTAGAAGATGCTTCCATGGACCACATCCCCATTGTATCTCCTCTCTCCAAAAGCAACCTTGTTGTGACTTTTATTCTAATTCCTCCTTGTTTTGCTTTATTTTTAAAATAGATTTATTACCTAAATTTACTTCCATAAATACTATCATATAATTTTGCCCCTGTTTAAACTTTATGTCTATTATGTCTCCTGTAATTGATTGTTTCCCTCCATCTTTTTCCTTTCTAGTAATGTTTTTCATTGTCTAGATTTTGCTGACTGCATTCTCATGGTGCAATTCTGTTCTCTATATATCTGGCAGATCGGAAGTTGGATGCATAAACTAGATCAGACTAAAACTCTATGTCTTTTCTGAGACTATAGTTGGTGTGTTCTTTCATTGGGAGGCACGTAATATCTAGTTGTCTTTTTTTTGGTGATATTAAAAGCCATCAATATTTGGGCCTATTTCTATTAATTCATTGGGGATTGCAAAATGGTTTTATTCTAATTTTGACATTTCTTTTTAATGTATTACTTGTGATATTTTTATAAAGAGACATTTCTCAGGTACTATTCAGTTAATGGTGTTATACGTATAAGAAAGGCGGGATAAATATTTCCCTTTATCAGTTTTTCAAATATCTTTACTATGGCATTTGCAATCATTCAATTTATATTTTTTACCTGTATTCTCAATCAAGTATGACTTTTCAAGCTACCCATCATGCTGCTGAAATAACTACAACATATATTTATCTAGAAAATATATTCCATAAAATCAACCAAAAAGTCAAGTAGCTGAAAAGAAAATCAATGTTTGTGTCATTACTCCTAAAATATATATTTGTCTGCCTGGGAAGTACATGTTTATCTGTTTTCAAATGAAACAGAGAAGACGGTTAAATGTTATAATATTTACAGAATGTTTCAAGACTCGTTGCAATTTAATGACATTATTCACTAACTTATCCATGGTGACCGACTAACAGGCTGATTCCCTTTTTATATATAATAGAAAAAGCATGGAGAGTACATTGAAACAATGAAACCAAATATACTCAAATCTCAACACCTGCACTATTCTTAATAACAATCCAATCTGGAAATGGCTCGGCTGGCAAAGAAGTTTCTAGACAGTTGTCATTGATAACGAGAATCTCCTCTTAAACCTCTTTATTTTATCCATCTTTATAGCACTTTGAAACTCTTTTGGCATTATATTAGTCTATAGCTGTTGTGCTCTTGTAATTTTTTTTTTTCTTTTTTTGAGACAGAATCTAGCTCTGCCGCCCAGGCTGGAGTACAGTGGCATCATCATAACTCACGGCAAACTCACAATCCTGCCTCAGCCTCCTGTGTGGCTGGGACTACAGGCACGTGCCACCACATCTGGCTAATTTTTCTATTTTTTGTAGAGATGGGGTCTCACTCTTGCTTAGGCTGATGTTGAACTCCTGGCCTCAAGCCATTCTTCCTCTTCCACCTCCCAAAGTGTTATGATTATAGGTGTGAGCCACTGTGCCCAGCCTCTTGTGAAATTTTCTACCAAATTTTTTGAAATAGTGTAATCACCTTAAAAATCCCTGAAATTTTGATTGACTCACCCCACAAGTGCCCTCATGGCTACACAAATATATTAGTTTTAGCTTAATGACACAAAAGAATATATCATTAATTCTTATTAGCTTTCACAAAGGTGAAAACTCTAAACAATGAACGAGAAGGCAAAGCAAACTTGTATTATGTTCTTTTTCTGAGGAAATCGCTGCTGCCTTTGAGCAAGGTCACGAAAGCAGTAATCTGATCTGGAAATATCTGTTCATGTATCTCCAACTTCCCCATTAAAACAGTTGATATTTTCTCCTTTCAACTTAGAACACAATATCAGCATGCTTTGCTGATTACATTACAATGTGTCAGTTCACCTAGGAATGTGAACTGGCAAGAAGGTATCTGGCAAGAACTGGCAATTAGGTATCTGGCAAGAAGAAGGGATCTGTTAAACAAATTCTTGTGGAAATGTGACAGAGACTCCAAATACTCTGTAAACAAATATCCAATGCTCCTGTGCAGGTACCAGCTTCCTCTGCAGTTGGGTTGGGGATATTTGATCATGTTCTTGCCAATAGGATGTGAATAAAAGTGATATAAACCATTTTCAGTCCTGGTGCTTAAAATCACTGTACTTGAATCCCAACCTCTTCGATCTCTTTGTGGGGACTTCGAAAGCTTGGATTCTAGATGATGTAGCTAAAAGATGGACTTTGAGTCATGGTTTGGAGAGGAACAACCTGATCCATATTGGACTCCACGTGAGGGAAAAATAAACTTATCGTATGTTAAGCCACTGGGATTTCGGTTTGTCTTTTGCAACACCTAACTACTCATTCCAACTAAAACAAAGAAAGTGATTTAATATACGTGATTTTTATTTTAAGATGAAATTCCAGAAGAAACTTTGGTTTAAGGTACTTCCCTTGGTTATGTTTTCATCGCATCTCCAAAACAAACAACACAACAACAACAAAACCCATTTTCTCTAATTAATATTTGGCTATTCATTCATTTGATTATTCTTAAGATAAAATTGAAGCCAAACAGAGGTAATTTCTTCTGAATGAAAAAAGAACTAGTTTTTAGGGGCAGGCAGACATGTGTTTGAATTTCAGTTCTACATTTCACCAGCTGTGCAGCTATGGGACAATTATTTAACCTCTTGGGAATGCAGCTTCTTTGCTCTACCCTGGAAATAATATTTCCTTAAATGCGAGTCTTATCAAGAGTATAATAAAAGACATTTTTCCTTCCTTTATTTTTTACATACTATTCAGTCTCAAATTAGGTTTTCACGGGACTAAAATTCACAAAAGATTCATTCATTCACATCACATTTATCTAGTCATAGTTCACCAACAATGTATTGTAAGAACTGAGGTCAGATTATCATACTATAATCATTACTGTCCAGAAGAATCCTGGTGTATTAAATTAATAGCAGCTGTTCTATTTCTGGGATTTAGAATAAGGGAAATCTAAATTTAAATACTGATTTTGCTAAATTATCTTGCTGATTGACATCATCAATTTCTAAGGCTCAGTTTTCTCAAATGTAAAATGGGGATGTAAAAGGCACTATTTATCTCAAAAATTATATTGAGTAAATACAATGTAATTAGAAGCTCTGGCAATTATCTGGAACATAAGAAAGGTTAGTTACTTTACTAAAATTTTAGAGGTATTTATAATTTTAAAGATCTTCAGATATCATTTTTACTGTACACTCTTAGACAATGCTAATTTGTAAGAATTCATTGGGGTCTTAAACTGGTAAACTAATTCCTCATGGTAGAATCACAAAAAGAACTCTAATTAAACATTTAATACTATTTCTATCCACAACCACTAACACAGATGCACACATTGGAATGACAATCCCAAAATCCCTATCTAAACTGAAAAAAATATATATATAATATATATATATATATATATATATAACAAATGTGTAGTCACAAAACCTCCAAGGAATCCCTCTGAAAGATTTAATAGTTCATATCAAATATTCCATTTAATGATCTTTTCTATCTACTCCATCAATCTTTTGATTGACTGAGTTTGAAGCTCTATTAATGCATCCTACAGTCAAAGTTTTAATGGAGTTTAATGGAACTCATCCAAATCTATAATAGCATTTTCCCCCTAAATTAACTTATAACCCACAAGTTAATGAAATGAATGCAGCTGCCATTTACCCAGAAAGGGTCAAAGTGCAGGACCCATCAGCAGGGAGGTAGCCTGGTGGCTTAGCACCCTCAGTTCAGCCCTGGGACACCGTAACCCCAAAGGTGCATTAAGGATGCTGCTAAATGCCACATGCATCCTTTACCAACACTATTGGCCACCAAATAATTTAAATGACATTTTAAAGCTCATAAGAAAATTTAACAATTGCACAAATTGAGCCAAACTTTTTAAGAGCAGTGGCAATGTCTTATGTCTTATGTTTATTTTAATATCAGTATAGTGTTTTATGTCTAATGAGGCAATTGATGGTTATTGAATGAATCAATACTCGTGTGCTACTTTAAATAAACAGCAAGCAAATAATTAATTTTTCAAAATAAAAATTTACAATCAACTGCATTATATTATATTTCCCTCCCTGAATAATAATAATAATAATAAAGACAGAAATAGCCGAGTTGCCCAGAAAAGGCTTTGTCTACTCTCTTGAGTTCAGCAAATGAAGTAATCAAGTGTTTGGAAAATAGGTCATTTGAGGAAAGTCTATGGAGCTGAATTTATTTACAACAGAGAACAGAAGGCTGACAAAGTATATGGTTGAGGTGCTAGAGGCTGGGGGATTTACAATTTTCAACTATATAAAGCAATAGCATATGGGAGGTGTTAAGCAGCTGTTCTATTTTTGCTCAGGAAATAGTTATGCTTAGGATCCCCAGCCAGCAGAAATAGGACCAATGGTTCAAAGTTACAGCCAGACAAATATTAACTCATCACATAAAAAGAACATTCTTAAAATTAGAGCTGTTAGAAGTTGAAATAGGCTGCCTTAGGAGGTAGCATGCCCTGGTGGCTTCAGTGCCTCACTGATCAGCCAGCCTTGGCATATCTCTATCATAAGGTACCCAATTTGGGGTGGAAAGGAAAGACAAGGGATAGGAAGAGAGAGAGAGAGAAAGAAATGAAAATTTCCACATAAGCATTGCAGAAGACAAGCATAATCACTGCTATGAATGGAAGACTCTTTTGTTTATGAATATTTTTTAATGGGTTATTTAGGCTAAATAAATGAGGGCCTCAGTAAATAATCTGGGATGGTAATTAATTTTTTAATAAGGCCACAGGGATTTTGAAGACTTTTCTGACTATTGCAGAGAGGAAAGGGGGAAGAAAAATGGAGAAGAGGGAAATGAAAGAAGGAAGGGGAAACCCTGCAACATGATGAGGTCAGAAACCTTAGAGAAACATGGCCTTGAATTTTCAGGAGCAATGGTTTATAACTGTCAATTCAAAGTAGTTTCCTATTCCATGATGTGCTAAACACTATCATTCATTAATTCAACAACCATTTACTGGTCACATATCACAAGGCAAGTAAGAAAAAGCCTCCATCCTCAGAGATTTCAATTTTAACTTTGGAAAAATGCTACAAACAAATAAACCAATTATTATACTATAAAATAAGATTGCAAGTAGTGGAAAAGTACCATAAAGAAAAAATAAACATGTGTAAAGACTAGAGAGTGGCTGGGGATAAAGGGGCTTTTTAGCATATGATCAGGAAAGGTTTTACTGATCAGGTGATATTTGAGCAGATGTTAAAGAAAGTAGGAGTTAGCCATGTGGTAACACAAGCAACATGTGTCTTAGATAGAAGTAAGCAGGTGCAAAGGCCCTGGGATAGGGATGGTTTACATGTGTTCAAGATCAAAGTGATCAAGAAGAAAGATGGGAACTGAAGTCACAGAGACAGGAGGTAGATCTTTCAAGGCTACTGGTCTTGCATTTTATTCTAAGTTTGGGGTTTAAGTAGGGAGTGATAATGTTCTGATTTGCATTTTAAAAGGATCGTTCCTTCTTGAAAGGGTACAGGGGGTCTGGTCTAGGAGAGAATTGGTGGAAGTAGAGACTGTTTATCATGCCCAGATTATATTTTCAAGCAGAGTCGATGCTTCAAATATATGGTAGAAGAAAAAGAAAGGAATCAAAGTTTTTATCCTAAAAAAAATTGAATGAATGTTAATGCCACTTACAGAGATGAAAAAAGCTGAGGTTTGAGGGGGTGGAGAATGAAGATTCTGTTTTGGGTGTGTTATAACTGGAGCTCAGGACCAAGGGAGACACATATGGATGTAATTAGCATATACATGATACATTCAAAATAAAACTTTGTGACTGAATGAGATAATTTAGAAAGTGAGTGTAGATGGAATAGTGAAAAGAAAGACAAGCACCGAACCCTAGAGGAATATAACTTTAAACAATGAGAACAAGCTGAGGATCTAGCAAAGGACATTGGGAAAGCCATAGAGGTAGCAGGAAATGGAAGAGAATGAAGTGTTCTTAAAATTCAATGGAAAGATGAATTTCTAAGAAGGGAGGAATCAACTCTTTACTCTCTTATTAAAATAAATCAGCAAGTTCAAATACAATAAAGTTGTGAGTCAAGCATTAGCACTTGGCAAGATGGAGGTTCTTAGTGATTAAAGAGGAAGGCTTCAGAAGGAATGACTCTAATTGGGGTCAGGTAAAGAATGAGATTTGCAAGTGGACCACACAGTATTTTGCATTCTTCTGAGAAATTTTGCTATAAAAGGGAGGAGATGAATGGAGGAGTGTAATGGAAGGGAAAGATTGTTTTTGTTTGTTTGTTTGCTTATGTTGGGAGACATTACAGCATGCCGGCATGCTAGGGACTTAGACCACATACAGGAAAGAAGTATAAATGAGGAGAGACATGAGGTAACCAATGGGACAAAATTCTTTCATTAGCTGATAAGGGATGAGTTAGAATGTACATCTGGATGAATTGTCCTCAGTAGGAACAAAAGCAGCACATCCATAGAAAGGCAGGTGGTTGAGAGATTTTTGGTTTTTGTTTTTGAAGTGCGAAGTACATTTCTGGATCGTTTATATTTTATCGGTTAAGTAACAAACAAGATTATGAAATGTGAATAGAGTTGGGGGGTTGCTATAGTTGACAAGACTGAAGGTATAAAACAGTCATCTCTGAAACTGTTTTTCCTAATTGCATGAATATAAATAAGGACATATTTATATTTTATAAATAGTCAAAGATGTAATGTAAGAAACAAAATATGCATATATGTACACACACTTTATGAAAATTAATTAATTGTTAAAATTCATAATGTATTAGCTATTCAAATTTATAAAAAGGAAATAAATAGTAAAATTTATTAAATGTTGGACATGTTCATTGCATTCACTTATTTTTACATTAACACTATTTCTCTGTATCCTAAAACTTTTTGATTTTAATTTCTTTTGAGACGATGTCTTGCTCTGTTGCCTAGGCTGGAGTACAGTGGCTCCATCATAGCTCACTGCATCCTCAAACTCCTGGCCTCAAGCAATCCACCCATCTCAGCCTCCCAAAATGCTGGTGTGAGCCACCCAGCCTGGCTCCTAAAACATTTTTAAGTATCTTTATGAATTCATGATGTATCACAAGCTCAACTTCTTTCAATGAGCCCAATTATTATTTTACTCAAATTTTTTATCTTTACCTTAGCCAGCAGGTATCTGTGGTAAGGACAGAATTCTAAGGTAATATTAAGATTCCTACCCTCTCCTCTGTAATCCCCTCCTTTCGACTGGGAATGGGGACTATGAATATGGTGAAATATAACTCCTATGATTAGGTTACCCTGCACAGCAAAGGTAAAAGGATTTTGCAGAGGAATTTAAGTCTCTACTAAATTGACTTTCAGCTAATCAAAAGGGGATTATCCTGGTAGGACTGACCTAATCTGGTGAGTCCTTTCAAAGAGGTCAGAGATATTTGAAGTAGCAGAGACTCTCTCTAGATTAAAGACCTGGAGAGGAAAAAAAAAGGATTCATTTAGAGCAGGAAGTATGAGGACCCTGAGAAAAGAGTAGAGATTTAGGGGATTTTGCTGAGGATACAGCCTAATTTCATAGCGCATGGTCTAAGGAGAAAAAAATATGAAATAGTCACCCAAGGGAGTGAAAGTGTGAGCCTGTAAAAGAAACATAATACATTTGGAGGTTTGTGATCATCAATTTAAAGTAAAAGTAATCAGTCTTGTTGAGTAATTGTTTTAAAGAATATATTATTGTTGAGGTACAGTTATAGAGATGTTCAGAATTTAGTTGGATCCAGAGTTGGAATTTTGCCAGCAAGTGAGATGGAGGAGAAAGACGCAAGCAAATAGGGAGTAAATGCAAGGGATTAATTACAAAAACTGTGGAATCTAAGCTGTGAATGTTATAAACCAGGATCAGAGTTGATGAATAATGGAAATGAAATAGTGACGTCACTGAAATTAAGGTTTCAATTAGTCAAATAATTTTTCCAGTAGAAGTACTTAAATGAGGGCATAAAAGTATAGTTTGTGGTGATAAGAGGCTGGAATAGTTGGGATCAAGGATGTGAGACTTGTTGGCTGAGACAGACCACAGAACAATCACTTAAGAGTTTAAGTGTTAAGGCACTGGTTAGCCAGGTTTGAATGTGTCACTCACGTGGAGAGAATGACAGCAGGGCTTAGGGCCCAGTAGGGGACTCTGAGGCAGGAGGACAGTGAATGAGAAACCATGATCAGAAAGTCAGAAAATGAAAGTAAGGAGACAGGGCAGAGGATGTTTAGCAGCAGAGGAGCGTAGTAGCTTTTACACCACAAGGGGTGGCCATTACTGTATGTGGAAATGGAGTGCCCTGCAGAAACCCATGCTGATTCCAGCCCTGAGCTAAGAAAAGAGAGAAGAAGCAGGGCTCACACGTATACCAGGGGCTGAAGCCAGCATTCAAATAATAGATTGAAGATATAGAAGAACTTGCTGATCACAGAAAAGTTCCAAAACCAACAGTAGAGAGGATAGGAGGGATAAAGGAGGGATAAAGTGAGGAAAGGCAAAGAAGAGTGGATTAAATCATCATAGTTTGTTGTTGACTTATTTAGTAGGAGATGGAGTTAACATTATTTTCCTTTGTTATCTCTGGCCAAATATCTCTGGTGAGTTATCTCTGGCTTGGTTATTGTGCCATAATCTAAAGTTATTTTTATTCCACTCTTTCTAGAGCAGAGACACTTCTAGTCTCTGATCTGAGATGAAAACAGATTCGCCCATGTCATGGGCTTCCCTTTGTGACTTCCATTCTGAATATCCATACTGTGGATGCAGTAGCCTTGGTTTTAATGTTTAACTACTTATAAAGTTATGAATTTGGATGTATTAAACCAGATGTTGTAATTTTATCTCTTGTTTCACATATAAGGAACAATTAAAGAGATTTTTAGACAAAAAATTATACTTGGTCCCATGGGAGAAGGTGAGTGGCGGTATGTCATTCTTCCATTCTCTGAAAACTTAATAAAGACACAGGAAGTCCTGTGTCAGAGTCTGTTAATTATCTTAACACACCTTTTCCTTATAATCTGTTAATGTTCTAATTAATAGATCTCTTATTTTGTTCAAGGTGGCAACAAATCCAACACCAAGTCATGGGTTAAGGTCTAAGTTGGTGGTTCTCAACTGGGGGATAGGACATAATTTTGGCACTCTCTTCTTGGGTACATTTGCCAATGTCTGGAGACATTTTCAGTTGTCACAACTTGGAGGTGTGGTTGAGAGGGCAACTTGTTATTATCATCAACTAGGTAGAGGCTAGGGATGCTGCTAAACATTATACAGTGCACAGGATTGCTCCCACAGCAAAGAATTATCAAACCTCCCATGAGAAACCCTGGTTTGAGCCAAACATGACAATCCTGATCCCCAGTCTCCAGCCTTCCTTGCAGCTATAGGTGACCATATGTTATGTTGTCCCTACAAAAGTCATAATTTGATGACCTAACTTCCTGTGTGACTATATTTGCAGACAGAGTCTCTGAGGAGATAAATTAAGATTCAATGAGGTCATATGGCATGGTCATATGGGGTGGTGGGAACTAATCTGACCGAACTAATGTCCTGCTTAGAAGAGGAAAGGGCACCAGACATCTCTCTCTCTCTCCCTGTGTACATAGAGGAAAGACCATGTGAGAATGTCTACAAGCTAGAAAGAGGGCCCTCACCAGAAATCAACATTTATGACATCTTGATCTCGGACTTAGCCTCCAGAACTGTGAGAAAATAAACTTCTGTAGTTTAAGCCATCCAGCCTGCGGTATTTAGCTATGGCAGCCTAAATAGACTAATATACCATATAATCCAATTCTAGCTCAGAAGATGCAAGGAGAAGTCTATTTATTAAAGAGATTTACTAAGGGAAAACTCTTGCTTTTTTTCATAAAAAAGGACAAAGTGGATAGAGCTTCCATTTTGCTTCCTTTTTTCCTATGGAGTTGCAGCAGTTGTTCCACATTCTTGAGTTGACAAGCAAATATTGCCTAAACCACCAAAAAAAATTCCGAAACACTAATTATTATATTGCTAAACTAATAGCAGCAGCCTATCTATGAGCTTTTTTAAAATATGAAAAATTAATCTCTATTTCTTTGAGTCACAAATTAACCAAACAATTCCTAATGCATGGCTTCTTTTAATTAAAAAAAAAAAAACTACGGAGTTTCCTGTTTGGAGTCAATCTAGGAATAGTAAAGAAATTATCAATAGATTTTCAAATCAAAATAAAGAATTTCCGCCTCTAAAAATGACAGCAGATAGAGAAAAGAATAGAGAAGCTGGAGACAAAATAATATTTTTACATTTCTGGAGAAAAAAATATTTTGTTTTTTTTTTAATTTCTGGCTTAAGAAAAGCTCAAAACCTAGTAATGTTGACTTGTAGTTTAGTTTCTATGTACGACAAAATGAGAGTGAGGAGTTAAGCTTCTTCTCTTATTGATTTTAAATCTTAGTTTTTTAATTTGACATCTGTAACCACAAATTATCTATAGTAGAATCTTATTTCTTCTTTATATCTATAAGCTATAAAGTGCATAAAGTAGTTGTGATATGTGCTTACCTTATTTAAAATGACATTTATGAAGACGTTTCTTTCTGACCCTCTACCCACAAACACGTTTAGCATTTTCGTTTTCTGCTAATTAAATTTCAAACCTATTCTTTGTTTCCTTTGTCACTGTTCAAAACAAATTCAGTTAGCTAAGTAAACCAAAGCTTCAATTTCTCTAAATGGGGCATTTTCTGTTAAATATATATATGTTGAATCCCTAATTTAATTTTTCTACTCAGTAATGAAGTAAATGATGAAAGCTTGATATTTTTTCATTAATCATATTTACCAATGACAAGGACAGGAAATCAAAGGGAAATAATAATGTCTAACTCATAAGGGAGTTAAACCCTATGATTTGTGTTTTTTTAGCCACAAAGCAAGCGTGATGACTGAGAATGAAGACAACCAAATGTTTTACTTAATTGTTTGTCAGGAACTCAGCCGTAATGTTTTTATTTTGCTTTAAAGAACTGCCAAATCTTTGCCGAAGAAAAAGTGGTCTAAAATTAGATATCAGCTCCCCAAGAGGATACATCACAGAAGGAACTCATGAACTGTACGAAACATTTATGCATCCTTCATGGAACTGGTTATAGGCAGCCACCACTTCTTTTCAATTCTGTTTTTCATGAATAAGTTTATGGCCGTTTAAATGTATAAACTTAACCAAATTATCAGCATTAAAAATGGATATGACTACTAATACAATGCACACATTAAAGTACAGTTAGCCACTATAAGTATTTAAAATAGTACCAAAATTCATCCAATTATGAATTATAATAATCATAGTTAACATTGAATTATTTGCAGTAACTACATGAACCATGATCCTGTTATATTTATGAGCCTGTTTAAGCTTCATATCAGTCTTATGAAATCGATGACTTTATTATCTCCATTTTACTACTCAGAGTAGAGTTTGGATTTAAAACTAAGGGATCTGGTTTCAGAGTCTCTCACTTAACAACTACATTTATTGCCTCTTGGGTAACACAATTTCAGTCATATAATAGCTAAAATGTTGAAAGATTTCCCAAACACACAATGGCAAAGCCAAAGCTGAAATCCAGGCCTGCAATTCTGGTGCCACCACCCTTCCTGTAGAGAAGAGTCACCATGTACCACTATACCAGGTAAAGATGCGACTTGACTGTAACTCATTATGAACACTAAATATTAAGCAACAACATTGCTTCACATCAAAGAATGCATAAAGGTCGAATGATGGTGTGGATAATCCATGCCTCTAAAAGGAAGTTTGAACTGAGCATGATTTTCTTCCTCATAAATTTCCATAAAATAAATAGAGACTTCTAAAGCTTCTAATTGTACACATAAATAGTGGTTGCAGCATTTGAACATTAGTCATAGCAAGGGAGGGCTTTACGTGCTAGGATCTACTCATTTTGGTAGCTCCTCATTGTTTAGATCCTGATTCTTCTCCTGTTTCTCCCCCTCTTCCATCAGGTGCAGTTGCCAGGGTCAAAACATAAGATACTTATGGAAAACCTGTAAACAATGATTTGTTCGACCATGCACACCCCTATAAATTAATATTCCTATTTCTACTGACTTTCTTGGCAAGAATAAGGCATGCATGAAATACTTCTATAGAAATAAATATCATTTCGTTTTCAAATTAACCAATACTGAGAAAGAATAAAGAACTTTAAAAAAGAATACTTTGCAGTTCATTTCACAGATTGTGACCAACTCTGCACTGATAGGACAATGAGGGAATAAAAAATGGGCAGGAAAATAAGAAGGAATAGGGTAGTTTTATGAACATTTTGTGTGCAAAAATGGTTACAAACATCCACCGGAGACATTCGTGTATTGTTTTATGGGTTACAGATCATTTTCATCTCATCATGTTTGATACTCTTACAATTCAGTATGGAAGGTAAAACAGATATTATTCATATTTGAAAGATGAAGATTGGGTGCAAAGAAAATGAATGAAATGTCAGAAATTTTAAAACTAGTATACATTATAAATGGGACTTTAATGTAGGACTCTAACTACTAAGACTTTGCTCTTTTCCCCCTAATCATACTGTACCCACATGTCTCTAAGCTTCAGGCTTAAAACAAATGAATAAAACTGACTAGAAACACCACCCCCTCACTTCCTCCAGTGACATAGTTCACAAGTTCCAAAGATGCAAAAATGCAAAGATCTGTGTGTGAAAGCGAAATATGGGCAGGTGATATTTTTAAATGAACAAGTGTTCATTTAAAATTTGGGAATTATTTTTTTTTTAGTATGCACCAATTTAGAGATGTCTAATTTGAAAAAATTAGGGTTTATTTGAATACAATATTTCACTTCACTTGGAAATGCTATGAATTTTTGCTCAAAGATATAAATAAAAATGATTTCTTGAGTCCTATTTCTAATGAGTTATATATAAGTAAATATTTATATCTATATCTATTAACATATATCTTGATCTCTCTCACACATATATAGACAGATAATTTATAGCTGTTTTAATATATAAAAGTTATGATGTCATAGACTGGCAATTTTTGTTTTACATACATTTATTAATTTTTATAAAAAGCTAATTGCAAACATCGAGACAAAATGCATAATAGTCAATTTATTGGAGTCATGATGATAATCAGACCTGTCTCTGCCAAAGTTTTCACATGATCTGGAAGATATGTCAGTTGCCGTTCAGTTTAACGTAATTGTATCTCTGATGACAACATTGCAGTTTGGAGCTATGGGTTATATATTTTATTGGGACTATGCTTCTTTTATATGTTATGTTTCTATATTAACAATTTATAAAAACTTATGAAGGTTTATCAGAACTTAGAAATTGCTATTTCTATCATGGGGAATAGAAAAAAAAGTCAAATTCCAAGGTTAGAAGGTCTTTTTTGCTTACCGTGTAGGGAAAACTATTTTTTTTTTATCAGCTCTGCAAATACAAACCTTGTGATTTCAGAGCTGATTTTTCTCTTCCTCACAAGTTACCAAATCAAAGTACCTCAAATCATCTACCACAGGAATTGTACAATAGCTATGATTTTAAAAATAAATAAAGAAATTCTAGAACAAAAATTGTGCTGTGAACAATGAAAATATTTTTTTATTTTTAAGCTGTATGACAAGGTCATTTTCACCAAGTCAAAGATGCACTAAAATTACTATTTTTGAAAGCCAGCTTGTAGCTGCAGATAATGGTCATCTCACCGAGGAAATTGATGGGCAGTGAGAGATCCTAATGGAAACCATGGAAGTTTTTCTTAGAAAAATGTGCATGCATTCAACATTTTGTGTCTAATTTTACGAGGGCCCTAGGACCCAGCTGAAGTCCATCCATATTCCACAAGTTAAAAACCCTGAAAATAAAAACATGACTGTTCTTCAGTTTGGGGTAGCTGAACTGTGAAGTAAATTAATTGCAACTATGACAATAAATAAGACCACCTAAGGAACTGTTCATTTTCTTTTCCATAATCTAAGGATCTCCAACATGCACATGAATGTTAAAAGTCCAATTGTGTCTGAAACCTATAATTAATTCACGTAGGGATGTATAAACCAGTCTGAGTGAAATGGCTTACCTTGGTTTCTTTTTATATATCTGATTGAAATGAGCCCAAGAGCTTAGTGATAAGTACAAATCTATTTTTTGTACTTTCCAGAGACAAGTTCTTTTAAAATCTGATGAATTCTTCCCTCTTGCTGTAATATATTCACAAATGAAGGTTCATGAAATTCATAAATAGCTAGAGTACTTCAAATATTGAAGTCTATTATTTTTCTCTCAAGATCTTTAACACATTCCTCCCTCTACCTTCTATTTTTAGGCACTTAGAAATGTTTTTTTAGGTCTAGAACAGAGTGTGTGTGTGTGTGTGTGTGTGTGTGTGTGTGTGTATTAGTTTAAATAATTGCCTTCATTTCCCCACAACTTTTGATAGTTAATTTTATGTCTCAACTGGCCACAGGGTGCCAAGATATTCAGTTAAATATTTTTCTGGGTGTGTCTGGGAGGGTGTTTCTGACTGAGATAAACATTTGAATCAGTAGACTCAGTAAAGCAGATGGCCCATTCCAATGTGAGTAGGCCTCATTCAATCCACCAAAGGCCTAAATATTTTTTTAAAAAGGCTCAGAAACAGAGAATTTGCTTTCTCTGTCTGAATATTTTTGAGCTGGGACACAGGCCTCCTGCCTATAATCTCAAATTCAAAGTGGAACTATTATAACATCACGATCCCTCCTGGTTCTCAGGCCTTCAGCCTCAGACTGGAACTAGACCGTCAGCTCTCCTAGGTCTCCAGCTTACCATTCGAAGATCTTGGGACTTCTCAGCCTCCATCGCTGTGTGAGCCAATTCCTTATTATCTGTCTGTCTGTCTATCTATTTATCCTATTGTTTTGGTTTCTCTGGAGAACCCAGACTACTGCAGATTTTGGTCCTGAGAGTGGTTCTAGAGAAACAAATTTTAAGGAAGAAGTTTCTGAATTGATTTTGGAGTTTCTTAAATTGGCTTTCTGACTTGATTAGATTTAAAGACACTAATGACTATTTCTATTAGGAGAGAGAGCACTGATAGTCCATGGCATGATCTGCCAATAGAGATATGCAAATTTTCTCCATCGGATACTTCTAATGAAGAAAATGATTGGCTGTGTACAAAATATTTTCAAATATATTTTTGGAAAACTAATGAATATAATGAGGTTGACTGGCTGTTTCTAATGTCATTGGAGAAAGTGCTGACTTAAAGGATGAGCTTAGGAATTTGAATTCCTAGGTCAAGCACCTCATAAATAACCTGAAAGTTCATTTCTTAACTCAGACACTTGTTCTTGGTTGCCTATTATGTGTCGTAAGTGTTAGGAACATTATTGCATGTCATTTGACAACCATCTAGTAGGACTGATTTTACCACTTTTTTTTTGATTGCCTCTTTCCTGAACATTTTAGTGAATCCATTTGTTATTCCATTTTATCTTATATATCTGATCCACTTAGTCACTAAACTGTTGACACCCTTCCTGTTTATGTATCTGTTTACACAATACTTAAATACTTTTGACTTTCTCAGTCATTCAATTAACTGATGTGTATCAGTGCCTCCATAGAATAAGCACACTTAGGGGCTGGGGATACAAAAGTTGGCAAAATTTACAATGTCTTTGTCCTCAGAGAGCTTATGTCCTAGTGGATCTTACATTTCAACAGGTATAATTCACATTGGCTTCTTTGATTTAGTTGCTTCTAAACCTTTTAGGAAAAACCTGGACTAGATGAACCCACAAACTCCTTATTCCCACCCCAAACCAATCCTGCAGTATTTCATTTAGTCACAGCTAGTGTCTAGGCTGGAACTCAGACCCTCACTTACTTCTGCAAATACAGTGCATTTTCCTTATCTCATAAAACCGAAACAATTTGTCTCAACTTCTAAAGTTAGATGTGACTGGGTATAACTTGCTTTCCGAATTATTTTCCACTAATTCTCTTTCCCTACTTTGTGTTTTTACTAAATCTCACTACTTGCCCTTCATCAAGTTTTGTCACACAGTTCTGCGTGATTGGAAAGTCTTTCCTTCCCAACTCTGGCAAAATTTTGCCCGATTTTAAGGCCCAAATTGACTATTGCTTCTGCTTCTTTTATGAATCATTTTATGGGCAGAAAAGCCAGAAAGAATATCTCTTTTACTGTCTGGAGACATTTGTATACATACGTTTTGTATGGGGCGTGTTGCTTAAGTTATACGCCTAATCGATTTTACATGTTAAATTTGAGGATTTAACATTTTTTGGTACCAGTCTTATATCTCCCATCAGACTATAATAGTTCTTATTAATTGTTATTTATCTTGCAGTACATCTCACACAGTCTTTGAACAAAGACAAAAAATATTGATATGACATTGTAATCAAAATATTAGTTCCTTGACCTTCCACTTCTCCTTTTTACAAACTCCAAAGGATAATGGACATTTAGAAGCATTGAAACATAATGGGAAAAACAATAAATTTGTGAAGTAAAATATCTAAGTGTTCCCCCTCGAGTTACCACTTATTCACTGTATAACTTTAGACATATTTTTCAACATGTAGAGTTGAGGAAGAAGACATCCTATTAACAGGGGACACTCTGAAAAAAGACACAGGTGATCAGGATATATATGAGTGGGGGTTTAAGGGACAGACTATAAATGACAGAATTTGAGCCTGGACTTTACCCCTTACTATTAGTGTAACCTTAGCAATTTTACCATTTTGACCCTAATTCCACTTCAGTAAGATGAAGATAATAACAAGATGGTTTGAAGATTAAATCAGTTAATTAAAATAAAGCCAATGAAATAGTTATTGACTCCTAGTAACCCAGCTATTATTATCCTTAAGCTTTATTTATTTATTTATTTTGACCCACAAAACAAAAGGTGGAGCTGATTTTGAACTATATCATATATAAGGCTCCTGTCCTTTAATGCAGTAATATAAAAATAAGATTAGGCTATTTCATATATTTTATTTTCAAGCTAGTCCCAAATGCTCTTTGTAAATGCACTTCAGCTTTACTTAGGTTCCCCGTCGAGGTTCTTTTTGAGACTTACTTTTACGTGATTAATGAATGTATAACACTGCTTGATTAAAGCACAAATGTAGCCCATATCCATTATTATTAGAGGGAAAACCAAAATGATTCAGTAAGGTGACTGTTTATGCCAGCTTTACTGATCAAATCAATTAGAATGAAATTTAACAAGACGGACATATGGCATTTTACTCCTTAATAACCATGAAAAAGAATCAGTGATGGTAGTTTTATCATGAGCTCCTGAGCCTTGAGTGTAATCTAGCTGATGCTTGGAAGAATATAGCCATTCCCATTAGTTCTAAAACGAGTTTGGAAATGAAACTTCTCTGTTTTACCTGACATTTTTCTTGTTAAATTGAACAGAGAGGTAAGAACAATATTGGTTCTTTGGTGCAGAAAATGCTTCAGGGACTCTTTATCTTTTTGTAACTATATATTTCAAGATGTATTCTAAAGTTTTTGTAACGGCTTTTTACTTCACAAGTGCTTGAGGCTGGAAGGGACCCTGAGAGGTCATCACCCTGCCTTAAGGCAGAGCTTACCTAAACTCTCCTAGAGGAAAAGGATGGAGAATTTAAGAATTCTCTCTACTCCTCTGCAGAACTGCCCTTTTCCCTCCTCCCCGCCCCAAGCTCTGTAGCTTGAGACACAAAGAGAAATTGAAATGCAGAAAACAATCCTCAATAGAAAAAAGTGAGTCCTAATATTTTAATGATTATTATTATCATTATCAATAGATTCAATTATTATTTTTCAATTATAGTTATCCAATTTAAGTCTAAATATGTGTGCATTTGACATTAGTTGGTATGCATGAGCAGAGTGTTGTCCACAAACTTTATCCCTTTAATAAAAGGTAACTGTTGCTTAGCAATAAGGCAAGACAAAGGCTAAAAAATGCAAAGCATATTGTAGCCAAACATAAGAAGTCATAATAAATGACGCTATCTAAAGGAATGCTTGATTGTGGCAACTCAATGAGAAAAGAACTGTTTCCTATAAAAGAACTGTTTCCTATTAGTTTTAACAGCAGGGTTTGTTATCATTTAAGTACACGCTCTAATACACTTAGTGTTTTGTGCTACATTTAACAAGATTAAGTGAACACACACTGTTTCAACTGAAATCTTTATCGGAAATCAGAGGCAAGCCTCATTTCTTGCCAAAACATTCTCTTGTGGCTCATTCTTGGAGCAAATTCTATATAAGTAAATCTGTTTACCCAGGTGTACCATTGATCAGTTAAAGGATTTTCCCTTCAGGTAACTCTGTGCTTTACTGAACTTTGAAAACTTTATCTGAAAATTCTAAAAAAACATGGAGATGTCTGAGAAGCGCTATTAAAGATTATAATTTGTAATAAAATGAAAATGTCTTAAGAACATAGCAAAGCATAAAAAGAAAATTAGAAGGATTAGCTGTCAAAGTCCTTATATTATTTTACAGTAATGCTTCAAATAATTAGATTCCATGGACAAGTATTATATATTGAATAGTTTACCTTAAAAGTACCACAATGTCTCACTGTCCCATGCCTTAATTTTTCCCTCTTGATTGAAAAGTTTGACTGGCCTGAAGTAAGCTTCAAGGAAAATTGCAAAGGTGATTCTAGCAAGATCTTAGCTGTCAGATAAATTTTATTGAAAATTGTAATGTGCCATTCTGTCATAGGTACAAATTTATCTTCCATAGTAAAACACATTTCTAGTTTGTTACACCTTATATTATTTTATAAGGTGTTTCTCCTTGCATTTACGTGACGAGCAAAAACTGTATATTTTCAATCTAGATCAATATAGTCCTATATTTTAGAAAATATTTTTATATTTTATTCCTCTAGCACAAGTATAATAGATATTTATAGCTTCTATTTTTTTTAATTTTCCAGATTTACAAGTAACAAAATATGAACACATGAAGCATGAAATAAAAGTTCTTTTCTATATTACTATTCATCTCATAGGTAGTTTAATAATCCACAGTTATTTGGGCATCACATATCTTTATGAGTCTTTGGCATTTTTGCCTGATTATACTTCTCTATAAATGACTAAACCTTTTCTATATTTTTATCAATCATCTACAGCCAAGGGCATGATGACAAGGTCATGGTTATACTTTTTGTGATAGGCAGAATACTTATTCCCAAAGATGTCTATGCCCCAATCTGTATGTTACCTTACATGGCAAAAGAGATTTGCAGATGTGATTAAGGATATAGACCTTGGAAGATTATCCTGGATTACTTAAATGGATTCAGTCTAATCTTGGAAATCCTTAAAAGTGGAGAACCCTTCCTGGCTTTGGTCAGAAAGAAAGATGTGAAAACAGAAGAAGGACCAGAAAGATGCAATGGGAAAAGGACTCGACTTGCAGTTGTTGGCTTTGAAGATGGAGAAGGGGACCCTGAGCCAAAGAATGAGGGAAGGCTCCATGAACTACAAAAGAAAAATACAGATTCCCCCTAGAGTCTCCAGAAAGAGAGTAACCCTGCCAACAATTTGATCTTAAACCAGTGAGACCCATGCTAGATTTCTGACTACCAGAACTGTACATTAATCAACTTGTATAATTTAAGCCACTGAATTTTTGGTAATTTGTTCTGGCAGCAATAGAAAACTAACACAAAATCAGAGAGTTTTGTATATTCACCCCAATTGTTAAGAATACTCCAGCTCTTCTCTGAGAACCCACTTAACATGTTTTTCTATAGACATCTTTTCCCCCTCCCTACACTACAAACCGGGGACAGTGCACAGACACGGACCTGCAGAACTGACCATTTTTGTGCTGGTGGCTGGAAAGTTGAAGCATAGTTTGTGGGTTGCTTCTGGTACAGTTGCAAGAATTGTGCATTCGTTTTCTACACTAGATTTACTCCTTGATTTATCTATTGTTTCCCTAATCTCTTTTTCTACTTGTCTTATTTTTTCTTAAATAGTCATTTCAGTATTCTGTATTTTACTAAATATTTTTAAGTTGTAATGAATCCTTCGTGAGGTATAAATAAACACAAAATTAACTATCATGAATGGGTACACACACCCATGCCATACATGCAGGCAAACATTCATCCTCCTTCTGCATTCCCATCACACCTCACTTCTATTGCCAATTTTTAGACATTTTTCTCTCCTTTTACCCATCCACACTTGTCCAAAATCAAGAAAATGACAAAAGAAATAGAAGTGAGTAGGGAGGGTTGTTTTCCATTTTTCCATCACTATCAAGTTTTTTCCCCTTTCTGAATCTTTCATTTAAAGCCATTTTCTATCAATTAATAGTGTTTAGACAAAGGCATGATGTTCAGTCATCAGTGGGAGGTTTTTTTTTCTTTTAATTAACAGAATTCCAAAGAGGCATAGAAAAGAAATTGAATTATTTTTTCCTTGAAGCACTGTCAACTTTACTGGGAAGCTAATATTTTAACTCTTTGTAAGCCACTGGCAAATAATATCTCAATAATACCTCCCAACAATGCTATCAAGAAAACATTAGTCCCCATTTATGTATAAGAACACAAAAACTCAGAACTTTTAATTTATTTTTAATGCCCCTACAATGACAAATGACAAGGTGCAATCTTGTTTGTCCTGGATTCCAAAAGTGAATTATTTAAGTTCAAACAAAATGTCAGATACTATGTTAAACTTTATAATGCAGTATTTTTTTTGGCAAATCATATTGCCTTGTAGTAGCATAAACCTTCATAAATAAAACAAGTTAGTGATATCTGTGAAGTAGAGTTTCTTTGTTAACATATGCAAAATTAATCTCTAGAGTTGGTAATATTGGAAATATATTTTTTATTCAAATTAAAAATGGTATGGTGGTATTTAAGAGATAGTGGATTTCCTTATAAGATATGAATTGTGCATAGTCACTTTGAAAAAGTAAATTGAAAGTCATAAGACCAGAGTTCTAGTCAAGGTTAGCTACTTATAATACATGTTAATTTTCCAACTTTTAAAATATTTTGGATTATTAGCATTCAAAAACTTTCTCCCATTCTGTAGGTTGTCTTTTTGCTCTTGGGACAGTTTCTTTGGCTGTGAAGAAGCATTTTAATTTGATCAGGTCCCATTTATTTATTTTGGTTGTTGCTGTGATTGCCTTTGGGGTTTTCTTCATAAATTCTTTGCCTAGGCCAATGTCTAGAAGAGCATTTCCAACCTCTTCCTCTAGAATTCTAATAGTTTCACTCCTTAGATTTAAATCTGTTAGCCAGCATGCGGATTTGTGCTTTAGAAAGAACTTCGCGAGTAATGTGGGATGTAGTCTTTAGGCTGCCACCTAACTCATGGGAAAGATGATGTATTATCTGACACAATAGGGATGCAGAGAGGAGATTCAGTTTGAGAGATATTTATTGATATGTTGTAAACTTTAAGGCTTAGAAGTGATTGAGAGTGTGTGTGTGTGTGTGTGTGTGTGTGTGTGTGTGTAGGTAATAGTGAGAGGAGGAGGATGAATTTCAAGTTTCTGATTTGGGCAATTAGAACTATGATAGGGCCATTTTACCAAGATCAGGAATGCATGAATGATGCAAGGTTGGGGATGAGAGAAGTTGATGATGAGATTAATTTTGGACATGTTAAGTGTTATCAATAGATGCCTATAGAACATCTTAGTAAGAGGTGACCAGTGGCTAATTAGACACACAGGTCTGGAGCTGAGAAGAATAACCTAAGGTGGTCATAGAGAGTGCATGTTGGCTTTTTACATTGATGTTGAGTTTTTAGAGAGTTGGTGGCATGTTTGGTGCCCTTTTGTTTCTCCAGCACATCGCATAGGGTAAGTCTCAGGGTTGCATACAATTCCCAAAACCTCACTTTTTTTTTTGTTCTAGTTACTAGGATGAGGTCCGTTAATGAAAAAGAAATAGGACTTTCTATCAATTGATGCCTGTTTACTTCTTTTCCAATACAATTATTGAACACAGAGAGGGAGCTGCGTTGGTGGGACAATACAAAGCTTAAATGAAATCAGAATTAACCTGAAGAATACTAAAATATGGTGTCACCTGCATTGTATGTTTTGATGAATAGTAATAGGCTGGTGTATGCTCAGAATTTCTCCCTTCATCTTTTGTCTTCCATCATTGCTATGAGAGCCATTCCTTTGGACCATTGGGGTTTTTTCATTTTAAAGAGTTGTTTGGTAAATACTCTAGTGAAAGGTAATGCTGCAGAAATTATCAAATAGTTTTAATAAAATCTTTAATGTATCAGAGCTTTTGAGATACCTAGAGGAAGGATAATTGAGACAGGATCAGAATGTGATTGGTTTTGTTCTATTTGTTCAGATCTCATTGACATTTCCTTGAAATTAACTATTTTAATAATGGCTCTTTGAGGCCCCAGAAAAAATTTCTTTCCCATTAAATTCACATTTCCTTCTCCCAGAAGTTACTGTTCCCTCAGAAAACATTATTAAGATTCTAGATTTTCCAAAAATAATTTTTAGATATCACTGTCATTTTTAATAGGCAAGAAATAACATTTTGTTATATTTCAAGGAAGGTAGAAGTATGTGATATGAATCATATGAGATTTATTAAAATTTGTATTTATTCTCTTATGTGTGTACATCTACAAACAAATACATAGTAGGACTATTTTTATTAGGGTAATACTAGCTGCTATAACAAATAATCCCCAGCTTTTAGTGGCTTAACATAATACAAGTGTATTTCTTGCTCATACAACAGTCCAAGGCAAGTGATCCTGGCTGGCGTATGGCATTTTTCTACATAGCGATTCAGTGGCTTTGCTATCCCCTAGGGCCTTGTTGTCATTTCCATCCAGCTGGTAGAAGGAAGGAGAAAGTATGGAGAAGTCATACTGGCTTCTTAAGTTGAGACACGGAAGTGACACACATGACTTCTGCTTATATTCCATTGGTGAGAACTGGGACATGGGCCACACCTAGATGCAAGGAATGATGTGAAATGTATTTCCGGGTGGGCAGCTGTTTCCTATTAACAAACCCACACACTGCGAAGGGCAGTACAGAATTTTTTGGACAGCCAATTGCCTTGACTATGAGGACCATGTAAAAGATATGAGCAAAACAAAAAGCTCACACATAAATATTGCTCATTATTTTATAGCCACACTTCAAATATATGATGATGTCTATGTTGACAGAAAATGCTTTAAGTTGATACTTTGCGTTCATTCTGGATATTATGTGGTTGCTAAGATTCTTTGAATATCAGCAAGACTGTTGTATTTCTCATTGATTATGTATGAAAAACTGAGATTTTCTTTCCTTATTTTTAAGGTTGGACAAAATTTGCCCGATTAACACGGGCTTTGACAAATAGCCGAAGTGTTTTGCAGCAGCTCACGCCAATGAATAAAACAGAGGTGGTCCACAAACATTCAAGATTAGCTGAAGTAAGTGTGAGACTAACTTTGCTTCCCAAGATGGTGGTGGTGGTATATTTTTTTTTCCAAAAATGATTCAATATAGATATTTCTAGTTATAATTTTACAAATACTTAGCTGATAATTTATTTTTCCCTTGTAGAAATATATTTAATAGAGATCCCAAGTATTTATTTTTATTCTCTCCAACTTTTAGAATGGGAATATAGTTCATGACATCCCAGGTGATGTCTGTAGAGTATGAGGTTTTCTTTGACAAGTGAGATGGAGAGTTCATTCATTCCTTCATTTATGTATGTGGCAGACTACTTACCGAGGGTTTACTCTGTGCTTAGCACTCTGCAAAAGATGCAAAGATGAATAAGAAATGGGCCCAGTCAGCAGCAGACACTGATCATAGGATGTGAAAATACTGTGACAGGGTGCAGTGGGAACCCGTGCAGGAGCATTTGCCGAGACTGGGGCCTTGGGGAAGGCTACTTGAATGACGTAATTCCTAGGCTGAGTGAACCTAGAAGGAGAAATATAAGAGTTAGACAGGTAAAGAAGGGATGGAGGTCATTCCTATCAGGGAGGCCAGCATGTGCAAAGGGTCAGAAATGAGATAATGTGGTGACTTTGAGTATGACTTCAGTATGGTTGAATTCAGGTGGGGAGGGAACTGTTAGGTGGCATATAGTGAGATGGTGGTGGTTGGCATCTCATGTGCCAGGGAATTGACATGATCACATTTGTGCCTTAGAAAAAAACCTCTCAAAGGGACATTGGTCCTAATTGTTTTTTTTTTTTTAATAGTCTTCTGTTTTTATTGTATGAATTTGAAATATTATTCTAAGAAGAGGTCCCCAGGTTCTACCAGATTGCCAAAGGGATCCATGGTACAAAATGATTAAGAACCCTTGCTTGAACAAGTGGCTCTGTGGAGAATGAGGAGGGAGGGAAACCAGTCAAGAAGTCCTTGTAGTAATTTAGCTGGGACAATGACCAGGGCCTTGAGCAAAGTAGTGGGAGCAGAGGTGGACAAATTGCAGACACATCGAGATTAGAGTCAACAAATTCGTTGATAGATTAGAATAGAGTGTGAAACAAAGGGATGAGATGAGGACAGCTCTATGTTTTTGATTTAGACAACTGGGTAGATAGTGCTGTTGCTTAATAAAATGACAAATACAAGAGGAGGAAGAGAAGGATTGGGGACAATGATAATGTGTTCGGTTTTGCACATATTATGTCTGAAAAGCCTGATAGGAAATCATAGTGGAGATGATTTATAGGTCCACCCCTGAGCAGGGATATTTGGGTTTGAGTTGTAAACTTTGGTGTCACCCTCATAGATACGGCTGTTAAAATCATAGGACTAGACGATGTTACCCCGAGACCAAAGAGAAAAGGAATGAGGACAGAACTTTGAAGCAGCCAAAAGCTTAATTGTTCACATCTTTTATAATCATCATTTGAATTACTGGTATGAAAGACACCAAAAAGCCAATTAAGCTACCAAAATTGTGCTGAACACTTGGTGGGATTCACAAAAATATTCCGAGGTAACTTACCAAAAAAGAGTAAGATAACATCAGATCCATACGTTCATCAATTCGCTCTGCTGGAGAAAATTAAGTTGAAGCACTCCAGAGTCACTTTTCCAACTACTTGTAAATATTAAATCTGATTTGGAAAGGATTAGGGAATGAAGCACATTCCTTGAGTTTGGAGAACTCTGGAATTTTTCATAAGCCCATAGCTGTCAAAGAAACTTGTTATAGTTTTCTGCTCTAAATAGCACTGTTAGCTTGGGGAAAGATTACTACTTTGATGTACACACATGTTTTTAAAAACCAAAAGAAGACATTAACATTGTTAAATATTAATGAATGATAAACACCATATTTTAAAATATGATATGCAACTGGCATTAAGACTATAAGTAGATCATTAGATACAACTTCCTTTTTCAATAATGCTTATTAAGTACTACTTGATTTTGGAGCTACTTTCTCTTTTGCCTTGAATTGTCCGTTTCTAGATTCTACACAAATCAAGCTGAAGTGTAGGAGCTTGTTTCTGTGACTATTAACTTTTATAATCATGAGGCCTTTTGGGCCTTAACTACACCTTATTCAGAGTTTTTCTTTTGTCTGCCACATAACAGTACAAGAACAAGAGAAAGGGGGCCGGAGAGAGGAAAATCCTCTATCTTGGGCACCCAAATCACTCAAGATTGTTTGTTCTCTTTGTCAAGGGGAACGTCTCTTTACCCTTGACATTTCGTCATTTTTATTTTTATGAAACTTGTATTCTTGTTTCTTCCCATCTGATTTTTTTTTTGCTTTGCTTTGCGATTATTGCTAGTTTCTTTATCAGTCATCTCTAATTCATAAACTCGATTCCAATGCAAAACTGCTCTCTATCGGGTCATAGGCTCGCTTTCAGAGAGCATGTAGAAATAGGTTTTCAACAGAGAGTTAGACTGCATACCTACAGTATATGCTCTTAGATCTAAAGACAGACCCAAAAGAAACACCAAGCACAAGAATATTGTTTTTCCATTTGTGCTCAAAGGCTCATATATTAATAATTTGCTCAACTCAAGTATCTGGTGTTGCCGTGGAATTTTAGGCTCTTTCATTGTTTCCAAGACACATAAATTTGATCTCAATTCCGGATCCCCTAAATTTAGAGCTGATCTCTCAAATTTGGACCTGATCTCCAGTGTCAAAGACTCCGGTCTTCATGTAGGCAGTTAATTAATTTTCCACATGCATTGGCATCCTGCTGATTGCCTCAGCTTGCTCTCTTTTATGCCAAGTGGAGATAAATACACGCACCGCCACCACGTCAGTCAGTGGGCCTGACCTTCTTAGAGTCAGTGCTCTCAGATCTTCAGAGAGGAAGAATGCGTCTGTATTTGTACAAAAATACATCAGAAAATGTGATTTCATCCTCTCTCCACCTAAGACTTATTGCTTATGAAAGTGCAAATTCAATAGCAATGAAAGTGAAGACTAGTTACTCATTGCTGTATAAAAGAGCCCAGTGACAGAGCTAAGATTAAAGTGGTGCTTTGCATATGAGAAAGATCAAAGCCTAAACACTTGTGCACCTTTTTTTGTTTTTGGTGTCATCTTCTTTCTCCCCTTTATCCTTCTGCTTCTTTCCCTCATTTAGCATTTTTGATGCATGTCACTGTCCGAAGACTTGGGTCCTGAATGTCTAAAGAAATATAAGACAAGGATCTTATCTTGGGCTGTACATTGTAATCACTTGGAAAGGTTTTTTTTTTTTTATTTTTTTATTTTTTTATTTTTTTAATTTATTTCAGCATATTATGGGGGTACAGATGTTTCTGTTACATATGTTGCCCTTGCCCCCCCCTCCCTCCCTGAGTCCGAGTTTCAATTATGTCCATCATTTGGGTGGTGCACATTGCACTCTTTGTGCATGCATATACCCCTCCTCTCCTCCCTCCTCCCTCCTCCCCCCTCCCTCCTCCCCCCGCCCAACGTCCGATGGATGTTATTCTTATATGTGCATTTGTGTGTTGATCAGTTGATTTCAAACAAAAAAAAATCATTGCAAAAACTAATGTTGAGGAGATTTTACTGCATGTTTTCTTCTATCTTGCTTGGGGTTCTCTGAGTCTTCTTGATCTGTGATTTGGTCTCTGACATTGATTTGCAGAAATTCTCAGCTGTTATTGCTTCATACATTGCCTCTGTTTCTTTCCCTCTTCCTTCCCCTTTTTGTATTCCCATTACACTCATGTTACACTTTTGTAGCTGTCCCACCGTTCTTGTATTGTGTTTGCTTTTTCTTTTTCTTTGCTTTTAAGTACTGAAAGTTTCTATTGTGATATTATCAAGCTCAGAGATTTTTTCCTCAGCCATGCCCAGTCTACTAATAAGCCCATCAAAGGCATTCTTCATTTTTTTTACATGATTTTGATCTCTAGCATTTCTTCTTGAGTCTTTGTGAAAATTCCCATCCCT